>CM038682.1:591947337-592208269 GCA_021605205.1 Aegilops longissima
TTTGTCCATCATATGTACGCAGGTCTATCAAATGGTGGCCGATTAACCGATCGGATGGTGTTCGGCCGCTTCGACATATTCCGCAACGCCGATCCGAACTCGGACCGACCTGTGAATTCAGGCTTTACACGCCTTTATCAGATCACGCCGACGCCTCAGATCGACATTGACTTCGCGCCAGCCATATTTCTTTTATTACTCACTTTGCATAAATTATTTATTATGCAACATTATTATTATTATTACTATTATCTCTGGTTTGCACTATTTTTGTGCACAGAAAATGATATAGCCGACAATATCCTTTAGCGCCACCTTGCTCGGACGGGGATTTGTCAACACTTCATTACCCCATGCCGGACTTCAAGATCACTCGCCGCCTGCATCGACTGCGTATGTCATCATCGAGTGCCGAGCTCTTGCTCCGCCACCTGGACCGGCTTGGGGATGGAATCTTGTCTTGCATCAAGCTCGACCGTTATCAATACCGAACACATTAACCAGCTAAGTTGACTTCATGCTCAAAGTTTTAAATTTTAATTTATGTTCGCTCGACCAAGCATTATACTTTTTTGGAAAAAGTTGCTTGTAAAAACTTCCTTGTCCAAACTTTTTTGTGATGCATAAATTCAAATAATCACATTTGGGGGCCTTGTCGGAGCTTTTCCTCTTGCATATGATTATACTTGTACGGCTTCGCTCCTTGTTCTGTAGTATTACGCCACAATATGCACCATATTGACTAAGTGATTTGCAGTTGCTGCTCTTGTTCTGTGTTTACCCCTACGCTCCCATTGTTCGGCTAGGGAGTAAAGGGAGCACCTTCATTGTCACGATCGGGTCATCCGAGCCGACCTCGACTGGTGAAGCCGAAAGCTAGCGCCTACTTGTTTTCAATTATGGTCGGCACACAACGGAACTCATGAGTACAAAAATCTATTGCACAAGTCTCATATTAACAATGAGCAACCAAGAAAGGTATCGGTGGGGGTACTATTTTCTTCAAGATGCTTCTACACTTTATCAAGAATATAGCATAAGTGCTCCGAGCGCCGCTTTTGTCCGCTATAGCTTTATGACCCGATTGCCTGGTTATTCTAAACACCACGATATTCTCGATAGGTGGAGTACATAACACTTTTTCAGTCCTCGATCAAGAGGAGAGGTTTCGACGGTTGGTTAAGACGCAGTTTAAAGTTCGGTGAACATGAGATATGATATAAGTACTTTTGATACATACAATCATTCTTTACCCAAGTCACTCGGGGCTCTTAAATTTATGTGAGCTGTTTTATAATAAGTGCTTCTTCTTAGTCGCTGCAAAGTCTTTTTTCTATCACTCTTTTTTCGACGCGAAGTGTGCGGTCAATAGTCAGAGCTTCATTTCTCTCTCAAAGCCGCTAAAGTTTGCTAAAATCGGCTTAATGAGAAGTACTCGCTTCGGATAAGGAGGTTGAAGTCGTAGGCTGACCCGCCTTGAAGTCTTTGAGATAGGATGTGTCATGTTAAAGCAACGATGTAAACACCTTTTTTTTCTAAGTCCAATTTTTCGGATTGGCACCGAACACTTGATCTAGTTCTGACATTAAACTTTTGAATAAGTTTTTGGCTTTTCAGCCTATGGCACTTTTAAACTATTTGTAGTGCTTCAGCATTAGTCTCGAGAAGTGCAACGCCGACACCTTTAGGGATTCGCAAAACATTCTCGGATATTGCTCTATATGCATCGGTTTCAAATTGTGTCTTCGGTCAAATAGTGGGGTTGTTCGCTCCTGCCCTTGCCTTCCTACGTTCCGCTTTGTTCGGGTTAGGTGTGTTAGGGAGAACCATCGCCATTGTGCTTCCATCCTGCATGGTTAAGCAAGCAGTGGAGAAAGCCAAAACCTGATCGGCCATAATAAGCATAAACCGGTCACCGATCCGATGACTATGTTAAATGACGGGACGCTCATAACATCGGTCAAGTGTTTATTGCTTGACCTCGGCTGTCACGAAACACTAATCGGGGCTCATAGCTAGCTTCCCAAAGATAAAGCTCCTATGACTAAGCGAAAGTTTTAAAGCCCGTGATATCTCGATTGCCGCGCTTCGCTAACACAACCTCCTCCGGCACCGAGACGCCGCTAAGGGTTGTTTGTTAGTACGGAAACACTCGCTAGTATCTACCAAGGGGAAGCCACGATGGGCCACTTTCAACCGATAAACGGTCACAATGGAGTCAAAATAATGATGTAAAGTACTTGGATACATAGAATCATTACACATAACTGTGATTTTACTCGATATCGATCCTTAATTCGCCACCCGTGCCCACATTAAGGCTGGGGCCACCGGGCTTCGTGCTCATTATTTACAAATATTAAAAGCACATCGATCTTCGATTCCTGGTGTTGCCACCACTAGTCGTCTGGGGCTACTGCATTGCTTATTCAATGCAAGTGGAATTCAAAGTGCTTTGTTCGCTTGAATGAACTATGCATACATGTCTTCTGACAACAATAATAGGTACCATATGGACCTATCCACCATCAAGTTAGTATATTGAGGCGACTTCTCACCACCCTCTCGTGGGCCCTTCGGCCGATCACTATTATTCTAATATATTACACGTGTATTCCTATGTAAATCACCGAAGCTAGGAATTGATCCTCATGCCGATTTCACAGATCGACCCGAGTCTCGGGGCTAATAGAACAGCGGTTTTTATGCTTGCCTTCAGGTGCATCTCGGTTTTAGACCGATACACACCTTGAGGGCTACCGGATATACATCGGCAGAGAATAAACCTGCACCTGGCTAAAAATATTCACAAAAAATCAGCTCGCATGTCGGGTGGTGCACCACCTTGAAGCAGTCCGCATAAAGCTCGCACTAGCGGCTAGCTCCATAGAGGGCATTTCCGCATTAAGCTCCGCTAAACTCCTTCATCTTGAACCAAGATGATCTATGACATCTTGGATATAGTCCGCCGTTGAGCTTGGAACATTTGGACGTTGGAGCTTTATACCGCGTTGAGCTTCGATACATGGAGCTCGAAGCAGTCCGTTATTGGTGCTCGCCTGCAAAGATACCTCGAATGCAGTCCAAGTTGGAGCCTGGACGAAGAGGACACCGCCTCCCGGAAAAACTTCAAACCCGAGGTAGGTATAAAAATAACAAGGCATTGATAAAGGCCGAAACTTAAAGGGCTCCTGATACCCGATGTAAACTCTTCGGATGCACTTCACCATCCTCAAGATCAAGATGAGAAGATTTGTTGAACTAGTTTTCAAGACCGACGATCAAGATGAAGAACGGTTCGGAAGAATCGAGGAGCTCCCCTAACTTGAAGACCGGTTTAGGGGCTGATCGACGGTGTCTCGGACTAGGGGTACTCACCATATCGCTCTCCCGATCCGTTAGATTGGGCCGAGGACCCCCATGGTCAGATACTCATGGGCTGGCCCGATACAAGCCGCAACGAGACAAGGAAGATTCCACAAGACTTCATGATCAAGACAAGGACTCCTCCCCACCGCAGATTCGGGTTAGGACTCTTGTTATCCTAGGCCTCCGTGCACTATATAAACCGAGGCCAGGCTAGTCGATAGAAATACAACAATCATACCTATAGGCTAGCTTCTAGGGTTTAGCCTCACGATCTCGCAGTAGATCAACTCTTGTAATACCTATATTCATCAAGATCAACGCTGGGTGAAGTAGGGTATTACCTCCATAGAGAGGGCCTCAACCTCGGTAAACATTGTGTCCTTGCTTCCTATTACCATCCGCCTTAGACGCACAGTTTCTGGGACCCCTACCCGAGATCCGCCTGCTTTTGGACAATCGACACGCCACGACCTCATGGAGGCGATTTAACGAATGCGGAGGTGCGGGAGGAGGGAGGGAGGAGCGGAGGCCTCCCAAGAGGCGGGAAAAGTCGGAGGCGCAGGCCGACGCGCACCAAGGCTCAGCGGAGGCATGCATGAGAGGAGACGGAGGCCTCACAAACCAGCCTCCAGCCTGCATCCCCCTATGCACCGTGGGCCCCGACATCCCAAAGTCCCCTGCCGGAGGAAGCCGCCGACCGCCAAAGGATGGAGAGGGAGGAAGGCGACGTGATCGTCCTGGAGGGGGAGGCGGCACAGTCGGCGCCGACTAGAACGGGCCAAGGCAGCCGGCCTGTCGTCTTGCCTGAGCAGCCGGCTAGAGGCGAGCCGGCTGTGGGGGCGGATCTTGTGGTTTAGTCGCCGCCTCATCGGCACGCGGGGGAGGCGACCTCAGCGCCGGATCCGCAGAAGACCGCGGGCGCCAGCTCGTTCGAGTGGACACCCAGCGGTGGGACGGCCGAGCTGAACGTGGTGGCTTAGGAGGTCCGGAGCCGGCTTCAGGCCCAGGCCGCCGCGTTGAAGCGGTATAATCAAGAGTTCCTCGCGACGCGGACGGTCATTCGGGTGAGTCCTCCGCTGCTTGATTGTTCTTATTTCTTCCGGGAACGCCACGCACTCCACGGGTGTAGTCCCGAGTTCCGTCGGCCGAAGCAGCGGCTTAGAACTTCCTAGTAAACTTTGATGGAGGTCTTGTTCTTATTCGCACTCCGCCCTATTTCCGGAATATCATAATCTCAGACGGCTGCTTTCAACTCCGGCCGGAGATGAGCCAAGATCACCGATCCGAGAGCCGGAGTAAGTGCTTCATTTTTATCTCACGTGGGCCCAAGACTCCATCGGGTGTAGTCCAGATTGGGCCGATCGCTGAGCGCCGGTCGGATCTTTCCTACACTTCTTCCTTATTGCTTTTTCCTTCTTCTTCGTACTTGCAGGGGCCAATGCCGACCTGAGGAGCACCTAGGCGGGGTCCAGACCACCCTTCGTGCCAAGGAAGCCGAGTGCAATGCCTTGGCCCAGGAACGCGACCGCCTGGCCAAGAAACTGGCCGACCAGGAGGAGAGCCATAAGGCGGCCCTGAAGACGGCGCAGGACAGCGAGGCCGCCCTCAAAGCCGAATATGAGACCGAGGTAGCTGGCTGGGCTGAGGCGAAGCAAGCGCTGAGCGAAGGCTATGGGCGGATTGAAGATTTAATTGACGGTAGGCCGCCTCCTTCTTCGCCCCTCCGCTTGCCCTTGTCATCTAATTTTGTCTTCTGATTTTGTGCCGCTTTTCTTCTTTGTGCAGATTTTCCCGCTACTCCGCACGCCACCCAAGCCATCGAGGCCCATCGCGACGAACGCCGCAGGGAGTCGAGATCGCACCGGATGCTAGCCAACACTTGAGGAGCAGTCCATCCAGGCCCGTCGCAGCCGGCTCACCGATGCTCCACCGCTTCAGCCGTCGGGCGCAGTGTTGGCCGCCTGCCCGGCGAAGGGTTCTCGACCTCACTGGACGCCGACGGGCCGAGATTGCATGGGCCGCTTGAGGCCTCAAGCCTCGCAGCTTGGTCCGGCCAAGGGCCGAGTTCGTCCGAGCCGGTACTGGGCTGAGCTTGGCCCAGCTGAGTACCGCGGCAGGAGGTCAAGAAGAGCCGGGTGGCCGACTATCATCCAAAGGCTCCTCGGCGATCGCTGATTACACCGACCAAAGGCCTTTGCCCCGAGGTGGATGATAAGGCCGCCACCGGAGGAGTGGTTCGGCTGAACCCGCGAAGGCGAAGACTCACGGAGGAGATCGCCCACACGAGGGCTAAGATGAAGAGGGAGGATGGCGAAAACATCGGCCAAATGGTGAAGCAACCAGCCAGCTCCATCCTGATCGTGCTCAAACGAGGAGCGCAGGAGCGACCGCCGCAGAGGTGATGATCATGCCGGACTCGCCACCGGCCACTCCTCCACCGCACCGTCTCCACCAACCTGCCGACTCCTGTTCCTTGGCCTGATCCGCTGCCTTTACTTTCCCCGTACTCTTTTGAACAACTTTATTAAATTTATGATTCCACCCATCGGGTGTATTCAAACTATGTTGAATGCTGGCCTTCAAGGCCTTTTGTGTAAATATAATCATGCATGTGTTTGGCTTCCATTCATGTTTGCTTTTCATCCTTTGGTGTTTCTTTGCAGCCTTCCTTGGTCGCCGCTTTCCCAACGACGCTGCTCATGCCGTGGCTGGGGAAGAACTTGGCTGTTTTGCAAGGCAAGTACTGAGCTTTCTTAGATTGTAGCAAGGTGAATGGAAGCCGCCAGCCGATCGCTCCGCAGCCGTTGGAGGTGGGAAGCCAGACGCTATATAAGTTCATTAGTCCTAGCCATTTTTCATGTGGGCATCCTTTCCCGCTTTAGCTCTTGCCACCGACAACATTTTTTTGAGCTGCTTTACAAGAGAGGGCTTGGGTGCCGCACACTACTTGTCCGACCGCAGGTAGAACTTGAATATAACTCATATGGTAAGTCCCTCGGCCGACGGGTCAACCCGTGCCGACGAGAAAATGAATGTAGTAACATAATCATAGGCATGATACTCATCATTCATAGATAAAGAGGGTAGTCCCCGAGTGTTCTCGGGGGCCCGTTGTCTCATACTTGGTACAAAAGGTAGCGTGGTACATACTACTTTTTAACTGTGAAATCTTCGGAGGAGATTATTATGCTCCATGGTTCGACCCTTTGCCTAATCATCTCTCTTGGCGCGGCTTTCTTCGGCTTCGTAAGGCCGATCGTAGTAGGAGTCGCTGCTCAATGCTCACGATGACGAAGGCCTCCCCAGCCGAGAGCTTGTGCTGGCCGACCGTTCGCTGGATCAGCCGAGCACAAGGTCACCTCTTGAAGGATCTTTACTGACCTTCCGCTTATGGTAGCGCGTGAAACCTGCTGGTAGATGGCGGACTGATCCGAGGGCTAACAGCCGCTTTCTTCCAAAGCAAGTCGACGCCGCCTTTTCTCGTGCTTCCTTCCTCCGCCCGCGGTACATGGTGACCCGAGGTGAGTCGAACTCAATGTCGCTTGGAATGACAGCCTCAACACCATATACAAGGAAGAATGGGTGTAGCCGTGCTGACTTGTTCGGGTAGTGCCCACTCCAGAGGGGACGGCCGGCAGCTCGTCGAGCCGCCAGTCCGTCGAACGCCCAGGGCACGAATAACCGGGCTTGATGCCGAGAGGATGAGGCCGCTTTGTTCGCCTCAACTTGGCCGCTTGATCATGGGTGGGCAACGGACGCTAGGTCCGGGCCTGATGCCCCGTGTCACGCAGAACGCAAGCGTTCTTTGGCAAAATTCGTGCCATTGTCGGGTGATGATGCTGTGTGGTACGCCGCATCGGGTTGTAATGTTCGCGATGAATGTCACGATAGTCGCCCATTCAAAGCTTTTTGATCGGCTTTCCTTCGATCCACTTGGTAAATTTGTCCACGGCGACGAGCAGATGTCATGCCGCCGCCGCCATCTTGAACGGGCCCACCATATCCAAATTCCCTCAACGGCAAAAGGCAAGGTGAGGGAATGGCCTGAGTGTAAGTCGGCAAGTGTTGTTTGAGTCAAGACTTGGCACCCTTTGCAGATTTCGACTAATTCTCACGGCCATCCAAAGCAATGGGCCGTAAGAATCCATGGCGGAAAGCTTTGAATGATCTTAGTGATCTTGAGGCACAAGGTGGCCGAGATTCACTTTGGTGAATGTCCTGATGATTGCATGCCCTTCTCCTCGGGCTCGACGGGCGCTGAAGACTTAGTGACGCTGCGCCAACAAGCTCTTTGCTAACTATCGCAGATGCGTTCGCCTCGGCGTTGACTTGTCTTGCCGCGATCTCGCTAATGGGAGCTCTCTGCTTAAAGAAGTTGAGGATGGGCAGGGCCCATGATGGAGTCAGACTTCTTCTATTGCCAACACGCTACCGCAACTGTATGGTGGGCTGGTGGTGAAGAGCGGAGTCGGCCATCACTCGTGTGTCGATGCAGTCCTGGCCGATTGTCGAGTCCCCGGCCGGGTTCTCAAGTCCCCGTCCGGTGCGATCATGGCAGTTCCCCGAGCCGCTTATCAAAGTCCCCGAGCTGCCTCGCCGGGTTCTCTCTATGCCGGATCCGATCAAGGCTGCGGTTAGCGTACAAGATGGAATCCGATTCAAGACGGCTTGATAGATCGGCTTGAGGCGCTGGAGAGAGACGCCGTTGGTATAGCTTGTCGGGTGGAGCCTATTCGCTCTGTGGCATCTCGCTGCTCGCTGTCGCCCGGTATGTGGAGGAACTCGCATCCTTCAAAATATCCGCTGACGGTCAACGAGAAGCGGTAGCTCGCCATGTTTGGCGCCTCTGGCGCCCCAATCGCCAGATGATTGTTGGACTACCAACCGAAGTCGCCATAGCACAGTGATCCGGCGATGCCGAGCTTCTTTGGCTAGCCGGAGCTGCGGTATGAGCGCCTGCATTTCGGGCCACATTGTTGGAGGCGCAAAACGAATTTGCATGTGTATCTGAGCTTGTCGCTTTTAGGAGAGGTGAGGAGGATGCTTGCCTCAAGCCGGTGCGTATCTTGGACCCATCGGCGCATCCGCCAATGAGTGGAGTCGGGGCCGACGCAGGTAATCGGGTCTCGCCTACCAACGAGAGAAGTCGGCCAATGCTTGGGACTTGATGGCGGCAAAAGCGAGGCCGGTAGAAGATCGTGTAAGGGGCCAACTCGATGGCCTATTTTGCCACCCGCCGGATGCATCCCGCTGCCTATGATCTCAAGCGAAAGGGCAGACATACACGACCGTGATGGGGTGCTCTTGAAAGTAGGGCTTGAGCTTTTGGCGCTGGCACACACCATAGCACATCTTCCGTAGTGCGGTAGTTCTGCGCTTGAGGTGGACAATACTTCACTTAAATAATACATGTGCTCGATGGCTGAGCTCGGCCTTCTTCCGGGCGCTGAACCACGATAACGGTGCTGACCACCCGGCTGGTAGCGGCAATATAAAGGAGCATGGGCTCTTTCTCAGTCGGTGCCGCCAAGACAGGCGGCGTGGCCAGCATCTTCTTGAGCTCGTGGAAACCTTGGTCGGCTTGGTCGTTCCACTCAAAATGAGTGGTCTTCTTCATGAGTCGGTAGAGGGGGAGAGCTTTCTCTCCGAGCCGACTGATAAAGCGGTTCAGTGGAGGCCAGCATCCGTGAACTTTGGACGCCTCAGAGCTTGGTGGGAATTCCATTCTCTATGGCCTTGATCTTCATCTGGTTGTGATCGATGTCGCTGCTCGAGACCAGAAGCCTAGAAGCTGGCCTACCGACCGAACACGATTTCGGGGTTGAGCTTGATCTGAAATCGGCGCAAGTTTTCAATGTCTCTTTGAGGTCTTTCTAGCAAGGTGCCGCCATTCTCCGCTCTTCACCACAATATCGCCTACATAGACGCGGCATTTCTGCCGAGTTGCTTGAGGAGGCATTTCGCATGCAACGCCGAAAAGTGGCAACGGCATTTCAAGCCGAATGTCATAGTCGCAGCGTAAAGTCAATGGTGTGATGAAGGCGGCCTTCAGCGGTCGGGTGGATCTAGCTTTATCCGTGGTAGCCCTGAGTAAGCATCCAAGAAACTCAACAGCTCGTGATCCCCTGTGGAGTCTATCACTTGGTCAATCCTTGGTAGGGCTGGCGATCTTTGGGGCAGGCTTTGTTGAGGCTAGTGTATTCTATACACACGCGCCACTTGTTATTCTTCTTCAAGACGAGGACCGGGTTGGCAAGCCACTCCGAAAGAACACTTCCATTATGAAGCCGGCCGCCGAAGCCGGGCTATTTTTCTCCCACAATCCTTCTCTTTCCTCCGATAATGGGCGAGGGGGCTGCTTGATCGGTTTTGCATCCACGACGGACGTAGCTTGTGTCTCGGTAATTCTTCGAACACCCGATGTCCTTGGGGACCATGCTAAGATGTCCCGATTCTCACGGAGGAAATCGACGAGCTCGCTTTCCTATTTGTATATCCAGTGTTTGCCTCAATGACGCAAACCTTTCTCTGGTGCTCCGGGTCCAGGGTATATTCTTTGTTTCTTCCGGCCGGGCTGAAAGAAACTTGGGCATCATTCTCATTGAATTAGGGGACAGGGCCGCTGCTTGTTGGCGCATGGCCGCGACCGATCCAGCATCTTCTTCTCTTCAACATCATTAAGGGACTCAGCAACCAGGCTGCTAGTCAGCCATGCTAACTCGGAGGATTTCTTGTAATCGCCGCCATGGTGATGATGCCCTTGAACTTGGTATCTTCATCTTGAGGTAGGCTTAGTGGGTACAACCATGAACCTGGCTGAGCAGGTCGGCCAAGCAACGCGCGGTAAGGGCTCTCCGCATCCACTACTTCAAACCATACCGCTTCTAGGAAATGATCCTTGTCCCCAAAGAGAACATCTATCTTGATTCTGCCGATTGCGTGAGCAGGACATGCCGGCACGTATGCCATGGAACACGGTCCCGACCAGGCATGAGCTGTTTGCCTTGATGTTCAGCTTCTCCATGGTGTCACGGTAGTAAAGATGTTGATGCTCGCCTCCCGCCATCTATCAAAGACGCTGGAGAAACGGGCTGCACGCGTTCGCTGCTAGGTAGCATCCAAAACCAAGGCGTAAAGCCGAGACGGCATCACCGGTCATCGGCCCGGCTCCACCTGGATAGGCCTTCCGACCAATGCATGTACTCAGGTTTGTTGAGGCAACCGCTGACTTCGCGGAAAGGTGTCGCTGGCGCGGCCGCGCCGGGTCATCGGGCTGGCTTGTAAAGACGACGAGGCGGCATGCTCGCCGGGAACTCGTTTGAACGGCTCCGATCGCTGGCCGAAAGCGGCCGTCACGCTGAGGAGCCGGAGGCGGGTGACCAAGCAGAGGCGGCGATCATCCCTTCGCTTTTGAGATTCGTTAGCCAAAGGGCATTTCCGTCGGTGGTTGGACGGTTTGCGCTGTGGAACTTGCAAGGCATCGAGGGCTTGCTCAGAGGAGAAAGCCGGCTGCCAAGCCGCTTGACGCTCTTCTGCTTTACGCGCCGGCCGCCGGGTTGTTCGTTTTCGACCGGGCCACCTACCGATCGGGTGGAAGGCGCATAGGCCCTTTTGCGCTTGTTGTCGCTCGACGGGCGCTGGCTGGAGTCCTCAAATGGGTGTCTTAGGAGCCGGATCGAGCACCTTCCTGCAGGCGCCTTACTCAAGCTCGGGCCTCATTGAAGAGTCGGCCGTGGCATACTTGTCCGCTTATCACCAAAGAGCTCGCCGAGGGTAGTCTGGCCACAAGAGGAGCTAGGTGTTGAGGAGGGTGCCTTCTGCATCAAGGTGAAGTACTTTATGGTTTGAACTCTCAGGCACCCCTTCACAGAGTTGCGGATTCGCCCAACGCTGCGAGGTAGTCGCGTCGATTTGTTGGGCCCTTGAATGCACAAGGAGAGCTGTCTCTGGCTTGGGAGCCCGCCAGGTGCCGGTGAAGGCGGATGAAGGCCTTCCGTAAGTTCAGCCAGCTGTTGACGCTTATACTGCTTGAGGCTGGTTGAAGGTGTACGCTACCGCGTTTTGAGCATGAGAAGGACATACTACAAGCAGCGCCTCAAGGTTGCTTATGCCGATCGCAGCTGGAGTAGTCGATCAACCAATCTTCCCGCTTCACGGAGCCGCTGTACTTGGGCGTGTTCTTGGGGAGCGAACCCTTTGGGAAGGGGCTCGCCGCGATGCGGGGCTAGCAAGGCGGGCCGACATCGCTTTCTTTCTTCTAGCGCCAGTGATTGCACTAGGCGGTCGATCCGATGGCGGCGCTGCTCGCCGATTTCTTTCACGGCTCAGCCGCCGAGAGTCGATGCATGACAGTGGCGGGTGGATATCTTTCCCACGAGGCGGAGGAGGAGGCGGGTTACCTCGCCGCCCACCACTCGAGGGCGGCCTTCGTGTCGCGCGCCGATGGAGATTCGAGTCTGGCCAGCGGCCGGCAGTGCTCCTTTCTTTTGCCTTTGGCGCTGGGTGTTGTCCGCGGTCGGGCGTGATGGGACGCCTGCGCCGCGTTTCGGCACGACGCCGCTTTATGCCGCTTACACCGCCTGATCAATCGCTGGATGCGCCTGGTCATGTAGGGAGCTTGTCGCCTCAACCATCCAACTCGCCTATGGCAGCGCGGCGCCAGAGGTTCTCGAGGGCGGCATAGATCGGGCGGTTCGCTCTCAAAGATAAGTCGGGCGATGGCTGCGCCACACTTTCTGATGACGCCGATTCGCCCGCCCGCAGGGGCGGCGTACAAAGGCGCGCGCGGTCGACTACATTGGTGAGCTCTCGTGAGGCGCCCTCATGGAGGTTATCTTTCTGCCCTCCGTGATGAGGGCGTAGGTGGCTCTGCCTCTAGTGTTCCTCGGCGCTTGCGCCGGCCGGAGGGGGATTGACAGTCGTGGAGCGCCACTTGCGGTGGCATCGTATGCTTCGCCGGAGGCACGCCTGCGTTCGGCGACCAGCACCCTGTGATGGCGCCAACAAACCGTCGGGCTCGAGGGAGCGGGTCGCGAAGATCACAACGCTGGTGGGGAAAGCGTTGAGTCGGCGCCGCGGTTGGAGTCGACGAGCATCGGGTCGGTGGAACCAACCGACCCAAATCCATAGCAGGCTCGCCGGAGACGTGGAGTTGGTCGAGGAGTCCGGCGAGGTGGCTCGAGGCAGCCTGCGCTCGCCGGCTGACGCGGCTCGCCGGAGATGCGAGCTCGCCAAGAAGATCGGCGAGGCAGTCGCCGCGCAGCGCCGCCGACGCTTTGCAGCGTTGCCAGCAAGCTTATCGCCGCGGTTGGCTGGCTACTCCGCCAAGCAAGAAAGGGTTCCCATCCGTATTGTGTCTCCCGGACGACGGCACCTGCCTCACGGTACGCCAAATGTCGCGTGGTAGGTGCGACATATGCCAATGGGTGGCTTATCATTGTGGGAGCTAATAAGACGCAGCGCTGGCTCGAAATGGGATAAGGCGGGCGACATGCACGCCGCCGATCTTACTCAGCTTTGGGGCTCTCCGTGGAGATAACACCCTTATCGCTGCTCGCTGGGTCTCCGTGATGATCACTTGTTAACAAGTAGCTACAAGAGGCTCTTGAGTTGTTCGGGCGAGAGGAAGAAGAAGGCGGCTAGCTTCTTCTTCCCTCTATGTGGTGTCTAAAACCCTAAGAGATCCACCTTTGCATGGGTGCCCTGGGGTTTATATAGGCCTCCCCTCGTGGTGTACAATGGTAATCCGCCGGGCGCCGCCCTAGCTGCCGGGGTTGTTCACGCCACGGCTTTCTCCACCGGTCATCAGTTCACGCCAATGGTGGGTCTCAACGGTTGCTGCTTCCTCGTCGACAAGCTGGTCCCATCGCCGGGGCCTTGTCGGGGCTGGTTATCGCGGTTTCACTCGATGACGAGGGCTTTTGTTTAGTAAGCATGGCTAAAGGTTGCCGCTTTGTCGGCGATCACCGTAGCTTACCTCATCTTGTCTCTTTAATGAGGCGCCTTGGAGGGAGAGGGCAAGCGGCTGCCGGAGCCGCCATACCTCAGCCGACTGGGAGGCCCCGCCGCCTCGCAGATCTCTTCGATCAAATGGTTCGCCGCCCATAACCAGACCGACAGCCTTCGGTTGTCAGGTGACATCATGGTCCACATGGCAACAAAGGTCAGCCACGGACGGGTGATGGCCGCCTGACGACGGCAACCGTGGGCTATGCACGCCCCGGATCTGGGTGGCAGGCTTCACCGTAGCCACGCCTGCCTCATCACCATTATGTGGGTGCAAAGGCTGAGGGTGCGATCTCGGCCACCCGCTAGGGGGCCGGCTTGAGTCGGCCTTCTCGTGGCCGGCTTGAAGCCGGCCCTCTTGTGGCTTTCTTCCGGTGGTTTAGGGGCCGGGTCAGCCCCAAGAGCTGCCTCGAGAGACAACCGCCCAAGGGAAGGCGCCCCTGCCTTGGGTGCTCGAGGCCTCGATCGCCTGCAATTTTTCAAGCGCCAAGGGGAGCCATGCTAGGCTACCCGTGGTCATTTACTTCGACACGCACAAACGCTTTCTCTCGCCATAATTTTTTTACATCGCGATTAGACTAAATAGAAGTATCGCGCTAAATTTTGGAATTATTCCGGTTCATTTGGCATTTTTATGCATTAATTGAGTTTTGGGCATTTAATGTATAATTCAAACGTGAACTACAAGCACATGCTCCAAAGGCATCAAATTTGTTTGAAAACCACATGTGTGTCCTTGGGTGAATTTCTAGGTCCCATGCAAGAGATGGAATGAAATTCAAACATCTCATGGTGTGGGTTTTCGCCGTTAAAGATTGAGAAACTTGGCTTTTAATTCCTCAGAATCCAAAACACGCTGAAAATCATGAAACTTGGCATGGCGCCATGACATGGAACCAACATGCTGTATTTTTTGGCCGAATTGGGACAAGCTTTGGTGTAATCTTCTTGCAAACCGGAGCTCCATAACAAGGCTCGTGGTTCCTAGAGGGAACGTATACCTCCGTAAAGTAACGACACGTGACAATCGCCTTTCTCTCGCTTTAATTTTTTTACACACAGCAGATTAGACCAAATGGAAGTATCGCTAAATTTTGGAATTATTCCGGTTCGTTTGCCATTTTTATGCATTAATTGAGTTTATGCGCATTTAATGTGCATAATTCAAATTTGAACTATAAGCATGTGCTCCAGGCACCAAAGTTGTTTGAAAACCACATGTGTGTCATTGGTGAATTTCTAGGTCCCATGCAAGAGATGGAATGAAGTTTAAACATCTCAAGGCCGTGGTTCGCCCGGAAAGATTGAGAAACTTGGTTTTTAATTCTCAGAACCAAAACACTGAAATCATGAAACTTGGCAATGGTGTCATGACAGCACCACATGCTTCCATAATTTTATAGGCCGAATTGGGACAAGATTTGGTGTAAGCTTGCAAACCGGAGCTTCCTCAAGAAGGCTCAGGTTCCGAGAGGAACGGCCACTGCAGCGAACGACATACGACACCGCCTTTCTCCCGCTTTAATTTTTTTACACACGCAGATTTGTCGTGATTGGTTCCGGACACCTTGAGGTTCGAACACCGGGTGCGCGCTGAGATCCAACCTCCACCGCCTCGCACCGGGCCAATCGCTGGGACCTAAACTACAAGACGGAACAGCACAAGAGACGCGAGATTTATATCGTTCAGGCCACCATTGTGGTGTAATACCCTACTCAAGTGTGTGGTGCGGTGGATTGCCTCTTGGGCTGATGAGGAACAATACAAGGAAGAACAGCCTCATGAGGGTCTCTGTTTCCCTGGCGCGACGATTTACTGCTAGGTGGTGTTCAACATGCTTCTAGCTACCTGGTTTTTGATGAGGATTCCGATCCTCACCTGGGGTGGCTACTCCTATTTATATGCGAAGGCCCCGGCCTCTTCCCAAATATTGAGCGGAAGGGCGCCAACAATTGGCCATTTTGAAGGGGAATAGCGGTACACTTATCCTCGACTAAAGTTGGTCCTCGCCTCGCTAAAGGCTCGTGATGACGCTCGCTTGGGCTCCATTAATGATCGCCCCAAATTGCTATTGAATGTTACGCCTAATATGCGACCCTATCCAAAGGAACTCAAGGTCCCACCAAGGATAGACCCGCATATTGAAACGCTTTTGCAAGGTGGATATCATTACATCAACATTACATAATAGATGGGGATACATACATAAGGCACAAATGCCACAAGAATAAATCAACATCATATACAGAGATCAACATCCGCTACGGATGAAACATAAACAGAAACTCAAACGACATCCACCTCGCTAGCCCAAAGGCCGACCGAACCTATCCCCGATCAAGAAGAAGCGTAAGAAGAACTCCAACACAAGCAAACATCGCCTCGCCATGATCATCGCAAACCTGTACTCAAGAATCGGTGGTGTAGTAATCAGAGCCACGAGGACTCAGAATCCCATTACCATGGGTATCAAGACTAGCAAAGCTTAATGGGAAAGGAAGGGTAAAGTGGTGAGGTTGCAGCAGCGACTAAGCATATATGGTGGCTAACATACGCAAATGAGAGCGAGAAGAGAAACAAAGGAACGGTCACAACTAGTAATGATCAAGAAGTGATCCTGAACTCCTACTTACGCCAAACATAACCTGTAAACCGTGTTCTCCTCTCGATCAACCCCGAAAAGAGACACTCACGTTACGCATACTGTTGGTGTATTTTAGAAGAGTTTGCTTCAAGTTTACTACAACCGGATATTAACAAATTCCCATCTGCGCCACATAACCGCTGGCACGGCTCTCGAAAGTTTATACCTCGCAGGGTGTCCCAACTTAGCCCATGATAAGCTCTCGCGATCAACGAAGGATATTCTTCTCCCCGGAAGACCCGATCAGTCTCGAATCCTGCCACAAGACATTTCGACAAGAATAAAACAAGACCAGCAAACCGCCTGATGCGCCGACAATCCCGATAGGAGCTGCACATATCTCGCTCGTGGCAACACCGATGAGCTAAGCGCATAGAACCGACACGAACCTAAGTTGCTAAGGGATGGTCCCAAGACGGTGTTCTAGTTTGACCAACACTTAGACAAGCATTGGCCCGGGGCTGAATAAAGATGACCCTTGGGTTAATCACCCCAAGGGAAATATAGGTGGGTGAGGCAAATGGAAAACCAATGTTGGGCCTTGCCGAAAAGTCTTATTCAAAGCGAACCGTCAAGGGGTCCTATAAATCACCCGACCGCGTTAGGGACGCAAAATCCGGGAACATAATACCGATATGACGGAAACTAGGCGGCAAGAGGGAACAAAACACAGTGCATAAGGCCGAGCCTTCCACCCTTTACCAAGTATATAGATGCATTAATTAAATAAGATATATTGTGATATCCCAACAACTAAACATGTTCCAACAAGGAACAACATCTCCATGTTCCAACAAGGAACAAACTTCATCTTCACCTGCAACTAACAACGCTATAAGAGGGGCTGAGCAAAGCGGTAACATAGCCAAACAACATTTTTCTAGGAAGGGTGCAAAAGGTTAGAGGTCGACATGGCAATTTGGGAGGCTTGAGCAAGAAGTGATAGGTAGCGCAGATAGCGATAGAACGAAGCAACTAGCATAGCAATGATAGTAATGAGATCCAGGGTAGCGGTCATCTTGCCTGAAATCCCGCAAGGAAGAAGAACGAGTCCATGAAGAAGACGAACGGATGAAGCCGAACCAAGCGTAGACGAACGAATCCTCACGATCGCAATTTAAACAGAACTAACAAGAAGAAGCACACAACATAGTAAACACACCACACATGAACAAGGCATGATGCAAAACAAGCATGATGCATGACAAATCTAGATGAAGCTACTCATGGCAAGAGATGATGCAAACAAGAACAACACATCAAGGCAAGTTTAAATGAGGCCGAAACAACATATAACAATTCCTAAGTCCTCATATGCAAATTTCGAAATTGGTCCAGATCTGATTAAACCTTAAGTTCAAGATGTTAGACAGCAATTTAAGATGCACCACGATGATCTACACGAAATTCTAGTCAAGTTACATATAAAGTTCATTTAATTCGGAGCTACGGTCTAGAAGATATGAGCAAAACAAGATAAGCACGGCATTGATGCAAAATGCATACAAACATCAAGCAAACACCTCAAAACAAGGATGCAACATGATAATATGAAACTACATGCAAAATCAAGCAAGTTTGATATAGAGCACACTCAAAACGGAGCAACGGTGCAACACATACACACAAATCAAGTCATGACAACAATCTGTACAAAACAGCAACTAGGCATATTGCAAGCATCAAAAAAATATGCTACAGCACCTCAACATGAAAACAAAAGGCATGGGCATGATGTACAGGTAAAGCATGACAAAACATGAACACTGAGCTATCTCCAGAAATCACTAGAACATGCTCAAAATGACATGGCAAGATTGCAAATAATAACAGTTTCAGTGCATTGATAAAATAACATCAAAGTTGCAATGTTTAGAGCTATGAAACAACATGTAACATGAACTTATCAAGGCAAACAAAGGCATGACATGAATCTACTCAAAGCATAGAACAAAAGTCCCTTACTGACCATGAGCCAAAAAGGATCAGAAAATATGATGGCACCCATGTAAACATGGCAAGTTATATTACAGATTAAACATAGCAGAACAATAATAGGTAGGCATGTTGGTGAGCTTGAACCACTCACCACAAAGCAATACATGGCATGGCAAGGCAACTCACAGTAAGAAGTCATGGCATAGAAGCTATACATGGCAAGAACAACATCATAGGGTGCATGGATCACTAACAACAACCTTGGCAAAATTGAATAACATGTAAACAATCTGCCAGGAAACATTTTATAGCAAAAGTAGAGCTCGATTGACTCAAGCTATGGCACTCCATAATTGCAAACAAGGGCATGAATGGATAGAGAAAGACATGTTCAAAACATCCTTACTGAAGTATCTCAAAATATGCATGGATCTCTCAGAGCATCAAGTTAACATGGCATAAAAATATCAAATAAACAGGCTGAAATCAGAACATCATGAAGCCTAGTTTGCATGCTTGTGCTAGTCACCACATAGATCACAAAAATACATGGCAAGCACCACTGTAAATATGGCATGGCAATATTACAAAACACATGTAGGACTCAAGTTCATAGGATGCACACATCAATCATGGCAAAATGACAAAGTGCATGTTCGATAAGAATCGAAATTAACATCACATAGCACTCTTCTAACAGCATTTCGGGCATCAAGATGAGCTCAAATGAAAATGATGCAATGAGATGAAATGATCTACTCATCGAGACGAACATTTTGACATATTACACGCCAAAACGGAGCTACGGATGCGAGTTATGATGCGATGAAAATGCATAAAAATATGCAACTATCCGGGACTTGGCGTAAAATGGGCGGGGGGGAAGTTAACCTGGGCACGGATTACGAGGCAGACCGATCTCGCCGGAGATCGACGGATTCGCCGAGATGGCGGGTCGGGCGACGGGGGGAGGAGGCCGGAGAGGAGGCGCGCCGGGCGGCGGCGAGGGCGCCGGGCGGCCGGACCGCGGCGGCGAGGGACGGGTCCGCCGGAGGAGCTCGACCGGGCGAGGGAGGCCTGCTGGCGGGAGGCCGCAGGTGGGCGCCGGGCGGAGCCAGCCGCGGAGGACGCCGAGGCGGCCGGGCGGCGGAGGGAGAGGCGCGCCGGGCGCGAGGGCGGCGGGGACCTGGGCGCGGTGAGCAGGCCGAGGGAGGCGGCGCGGGCGGAGGGAGGTTGCCGGGCGGCGAAGGCGAGGAGGGCGGCGAAGGGCGGGGGTGGCGTGGGCGCTGGCCGGCGGCGGGCGCGACCGCCGGGAGGCCTCAGATGGGTTCAAGGGCTCAAGGGCGGCAGGCACGGCCGCTGACGGTTTTCTGGGTTACCGAGGCGGCGGCGGGAGCTGAGGTGGCGGTTGCCATTGGTCGGATGACGGGATGGCGGTGGACACGTCCGTGGCGGCGCGGACGTGTCCCAAGGTCACGAGGAAGAGGAGGCTAGGTTTGATCTCATGGACGGGAGGGACACATATTTATAGGTAGAGGGAGCTAGGAGAGTCCAAATGAGGTGCGGTTTTCGGCCCACGCGATCGTGATCGAACGATCGAGAGCATGGAGGGAGTTTGCTGGGTTTTGGGCCACTTTGAAGGGTGTTGGGCTGCACACAAAGAGGCTTTTATGTTACCCGTTAACTGCTGAGTACCAAACGACCTCCAAATGGCACGAAACTTGACAAAGCGGTTCACCGTGGTATACCAAGGCCGCTGACAAACTTGGTCCATTCCGAGACCGCTTAACACCCGCATTACCTAAAAGAGGTAAAAGGGGCGCGGAGACATAGGAGTGCCGGATTGCAAAACGGACAACGGGAAAGTGCTCGGATGCATGAGACTTAACACGATGCAAAATGAAATGCACATGATGACATGATATGAAATGCATATGATGACATGGCAAAGTGCAACACGCAAGCAAATGACATGGCAACGACGGCGTAATAATCGCAGTACACTGGGCGATCGAATCGGGCGCTACAACACTCCTCCACTAATAAGAGATCTCGCCCCGAGATCTTAGGACCGAGACGGAAGAGAAAGAGGAAGAGGCGAAACAAGAATTCAAGATAAGAAGCAAAGAATCGAGAGCATACGAGAAGAGGAGAAACGACGAGAATGACGAGAATCGAAAGCTCACGTAATCAGATAGATTCTCAACCACTGCTCTAACCGGAGTGGTTAGAATGAGAAAAGAAACGAATAAGATCGAAAGGATTTAGGCAGCACCAAGCAAAACATTTAGGAATAGAACACGAGCTTAAGAAGATGGAATGAAACTTGACGACATAAGCAAATACAATACCTCCTAAGAATTGGAAAAAAATTGAATGAAGAGAACTTAGAAGGAAGGATTGACTGGAGTTGTTGAGAAAATCAGCAACGAAAGAATAAATTTGTTGTGGACTTATGGATAACATCTCAGAAATTATGAGGTGATAACCGGCCGCAAACGGAAATGATTGGATAACTGAGAAGAACAAAGAAAAGAAAAACTCCACTTCAGAAGAAAATGTAGAATTAATTGCACTTCGAGATGAGAAGAAAAGATACTTGGACTCCAGCAACAAAATCTTGATGAACTCTTGAAGAAAAGATAAAATCATGGAGAACCACCATGAAGAACTCCGGTAGCAAAAAGATGATGAGATAGAAATGAAGGATGAAAGAATAAGATGAGCCTTGCAATGATTTAGATGGAGGATTCCGACGAGATGGCCGAGGAAGATTTGAACTCCGGAGAAGAAAAGATGAAAACACTTCGAGCTAGAATTTATTCATCAAGAACATACTCCGAAGGAAGGGATTACTCACTTGGAAGAAATAAGAATAAGATTTATTGTATGTTTATCCTTCATCAAATTAAATTCATGACCAACAATGGATATGGCATACTACTTATTCTTCTTGAAAAGGATTGAGAAGGATAGCACAAAACTTGAGGAAGTTTTCATGAACCACCGGTAGGGGTGAAAGAACGAATGGATTAATATGATCATCAAAGAAAAGAATCTTGAACGAACACCGTAAGAATTCGGAAATGACTGATGAAAGAAAATGAATCACTGGGAAGAATTAGAAAAGCACAAAGATACTTGAGGGAATTTAGATGCAAAAGGACAAGGAGATCATGAGCTGATTAAAGAACACTTGAACGAGGCACCGGAAGAATATTGAGACGTACGAAGGGGCACGAATATGGAATAATTGGAGAACGAATTTGAAAAAAAAAACTTAGAATGGAGAGATATTCCGAAAAGATGGCCTCCGGATGATCGAGAGCGAAAGCAACACCTGAAGTACTCCGGATGGATGAAAAGAATTGCACAACTGGAAACAACTGGATAGGATAACATCGAGCTAGCACCGCGAATCTCCGGGAGAACGGAAAAGATTTAAGAGAAAAATCTACGACGGTCTTCAAAAGTCGACGAGAAAACACCCCCAAAATTGTTGAGGTACTATGGAAGAACGAAAAGCGAAGAGGTTGAGCCAACAATGAAATGATTTGAAATCGATCTTGAAAAAGGCATGTGACTGATGGAATCCATTCTTACGTCATACTTGAAAAGAATTAGGAATAGCTCCGGGGAAATTAAAAGAGTCAGGTAAGATCCTGGGAAAGACCTGTGGGTTAGGGCCCACTAAAGGAAAGCACCGTTGGAAAGGATTGTTGAAGAGGTAGATGATGCACCGGAACGATTGAAATATTTGAATGAGGTGACAGCCTCGAATTAATTGGAACACCGACAAATCTCCCGAGATGACTTCGAACCCGTAATGATAAATCAAGCAGAGGCTAACGAGCAAAGAGAACACTTCAAGGAAAAGAATATGATTAACCCGAAAAACTTGAATTGAAACCACCGGAAAAGAAAGAGATGAAGAATGACGAACTAGACGAGAAACCACCGTTGAAATGATTGATAGAAGACTAAGAGGCTCCACACGAATGAAATTTATGGTCGAAGAAACTCGAACTCCGGAATAATAGGGTGGGAGGGCGGAAAACAAAGGCAACTTGAAGGGGAAACCGAATAATATCTTGAAGAGAGAACACCAATGAAATCATTGAGGAAAGAAAGCAAAGACTTCAAGCACGCAGTAGGATGGATACTGACGGACTCCGGTTCCGAGAAGAAGAAGGGTGGGGCGGTGGTAAAACAAGGACAACTTCGGACATGGAAAACAACAACGCCGGAGGAAGAACTGAGGATTGAACTTGGCAAAGATGAAGAGGCTCGAGTCAACTTGACGAGAAATGCACCGATGAAAAGAGCTGAGGAACAACGATCAAAACCAATCAAGTGATCCTAAAGAAAATTTGAACGGAAGAGAAGTAATTCAAACCACCCACGCCAAGATTCCTCACCGAGCGACGTAAGGGCAGAGGAGTAAAAGAATTCTCATCCGATATAACTAGACTCAAAAGTTTTCTTCTAGACTCAACAACGCCTAACTACACGATCAATCAAGGGGTCTTAAGGTCGGTCGAGGCTCGATACTAACTTGTCACGCCTAATATCCCACCCTATCCAAACGGAACTCAAGGTCCCACTCAAGGATAGACCCGATATTGAAACGCTTTTGCAAGGTGGATATCATCAGATCAACATTACACAATAGATGGGGATATATACATAAGGCACAAATGCCACAAGAATAAATCAACATCATATACAAGAGAACAACATCCGCCACGGATGAAACATAAACAGAAACTCAAAAGACATCCACCCTGCTAGCCCAAAGCCGCCGACCGAACCTATCCCCGATCAAGAAGAAGCGTAAGAAGAACTCCAACACAAGCAAACATCGCCTCGGCCATGAACATCGACAGCCCGTGCACTCAAATCGGTGGTGTAGTAATCTGGAGCCACGAGACTCAAAGAATCCCATTACCATGGGTATCAAGACTAGCAAAGCTTAATGGGAAAGGAAGGACAAAGTGGTGAGGTTGCAGCAGCCGACTAAGCATGTATGGTGGCTAACATACGCAAATGAGAGCGAGAAGAGAAACAAAGGAACGGTCGTCAACTAGTAATGATCAAGAAGTGATCCCGAACTCCTAAAACACATGGCAAGATTGTAAATAATAGCTTGTGCATTAGCGTAAATAACATCAAAGTTGCAATGTTTAGAGCTATGAAACAACATGTAACAGAACTTATCAAGGCAAACAAAGGCATGACATGAATCTACTCAAAGCATAGAACAAAAGTCCCTCATCGACCATGAGCCAAAAAGGATCGAAAATATGATGGCACCCATGTAAACATGGCAAGTTATATTACAGATTTAAACATGGTAGGAACAACAATAAGTAGGCATGTTGGTGAGCTTGAACCACTCACCACAAAGCAATACATGGCATGGCAAGGCAACTCACAGTAAGAAGTCATGGCATAGAAGCTATACATGGCAAGAACAACATCATAGGGTGCATGGATCACTAACAACAACCTTGGCAAAATTGAATAACATGTAAACAATCTGCCAGGAAACATTTTATAGCAAAAGTAGAGCTCGATTGACTCAAGCTATGGCACTCCATAATTGCAAACAAGGGCATGAATGGATAGAGAAAGACATGTAGAACAAAACATCCTTATCAAGTATCTCAAAATATGCATGGATCTCTCTCAGCATCAAGTTAATATGGCATAAAAATATCAATAAACAGGCTGAAATCAAGAACATCAGAAGCCTAGTTTGCATGCTTGTGCTAGTCACCACATAGATCACAAAATACATAGCAAGCACCGCTGTAAAGATGGCATGGCATATTACTAAACACATGTAGGACTCAAGTTCATAGGATGCACACATCAATCATGGCAAAATGACAAAGTGCATGTTCGATAAGAATCGTAAACTAACATCACATAGCACTCTTCTAACAGCATTTCGGCATCAAGATGAGCTCAAATGAAAATGATGCAATGAGATGAAATGATCTACCATCGAGGCGAACATTTTGACATATTACACGCCCTAAACGGAGCTACGGATGCAGAGTTATGATGCGATGAAAATGCATAAAAATATGCAACTATCCGGGGACTTAGCAGAAAATGGAGGGGGGGGGGGGAAGTCAACCTGCGGGCACGGATTACGAGGCAGACCGGATCTCGCCGGAGATCGACGGGATCTCGCCGGAGATGGCGGGGTCGGCGACGAGGGAGGAGGCCGGAGAGGGAGGCGCGACCGGGCGGCGAAGGAGGGGCGCCGGGGCGGGCTTGATCACGGGCGGCGAGGTCTGGGCTCACGGAGGAGCTCTGACCAGCGAGGAGGCCCACGGCGGCGGGCAGAGGCGGCGGCGGCGGAGCTCACCGGGGCGGAGGACGCCGAGGCGGCCGACGGCGGAGGGGAGAGGCGCGCCGGGCGGGAGGCTGCGGGACCTCGGGCGCGTGAGCAGGCCGAGGGACGGCGCGGGCGAGGTGGGGAGGTTGGCTGGCGAGCTGCGAGGAGGGCGGCGAAGCGGGGTCTGGTGGCGGGCGCTGGCCGGCGGGCGGCGCGGTCGATCGGGCCGGAGGGCTCAGATGGTTCAAGGGCTGCTGGCTGCGGGCACGGCGCTACGACGTGTCGCCTTCGGGTTGGCTGAGGCGGCGGCGGGAGCTGAGGTGGCGGCTTGCCATTGGACGGATGACGTGGCTGCGGGCGGTGGACACGTCCGGTGGCGGCCCGGACGTGTCCGGCGTCGCGAGGAAGAGGAGGCTAGGGTTTGATCTGCGTTTTTGGACGGGGAGGGACACATATTTATAGGTAGAGGGAGCTAGGAGAGTCCAAATGAGGTGCGGTTTTCGGCCACGCGATCGTGATCGAACGACCGAGAGCATGGAGGGAGTTTGCTGTGTTTTGGACCACTTTGAAGGGTGTTGGGCTGCACACAAAGAGGCTTTTGCGGTTACCCTGCTAACTGCTGAGTACCAAACGACTCCAAATGGCACGAATTGACAGCGGTTCACCGTGGTATACCAAGGCCGCTGACAAACCTCGGTCCATTCCGAGACTGTTTAACACCCGCACAGGAAAAGAGGTAAAAGGGGCGCCGGAGACATAGGAGTGCCGATTGCAAAACGGACAACGGGAAAATGCTCGGATGCATGAGACGAACACGTATGCAAAATGAAATGCACATGATGACATGATATGAAATGCATATGATGACATGGCAAAGTGCAACACGCAAGCAAATGACATGGCAACGACGGGCGAATAATCGCGTACACCGCGATCGAATCCGGGCGTTATATCGGTTATGGTCTTGTTGCACCAAACGGATGCCTTTGCTTGATGCTCTCGCGGCTTGCTCCCTTTGCACCAAAGAGGAAAGGAGGACATCAAGGCTGGCTGGCGCTCGATCGGGCGCCTTTGGTCGCTATGGTTGGCGCTATGGGCACCTCGCGAGGTACCCGCTTGAACTTCCCGCCTCCTCATGAGCCACCGACGAGGCCGCGCTCGAGGAAGCCTTTGTCGTCCCGCCTCATGAGGCTTGGCCCTCGCGAGGGTCTTGAGCTTATGCTGATGAAGATGGGCCGTGGTGGGCCTCCTTCAAGCCACGCCGCAGGCCGCAGTGCAAGTCCTGGGACCCCTGCTCCCGCAACGCCGACAAGAGCCCCCCGGCCAACGGCGCCGCCAACTTGGCCGAAAGGTAGAGGCGAAGGGCAGGCGGCGCATCGCGGGCCCTAACAGCCTGCGGCCTTGGGCGACGCTGGTATGTTGATTGACACGCGCACCGCTTCCCCACGATGCCTCGGTAACTACCCGGATTCGACAAGTCCCTGCATGCAGAGTTGGTCATGATTACCGGTGATTGTGGAGGCCGACGGTTGGCCTTCGCCGCCATAATTATGGAACGCGCGCGCCTCTTCCGCCTATCCTTTCTTGTCTCTCCTTCTTCCATGGCTCCACCAAGGAAGTTCTCCGCCACGAGAAGGGGAAGGGCGCCAGTCGTCGAGCCTTCCTCTCCTCCGCCTGTTGGTCGAGGTCGCCTCGCAGCATCCCCGGCCTTCACGGCGGTCCCCCGCTGTCGTGGGGAGGCTCTCACCATGGCGACGAGCGGTTGGCTATGGTCGGAGGGCGGGCTCGCCGCTGCTGGCCCCCGAGGCCGCCTCCATGCTGCCGAAGCGCTGCCGAGTTCATGGTATGGGCGGAGCAGCCGTCCGCGTCCGCTTCAGCTCCCACGCTTCCTCCCGGTGAGCTCTCACCGCGCCTCGGTGGCCTCTGCCCAGCGGATGGCTGCTGCAGCCGGGCTTCATGGGCTTCTTCCGAGGTCTCGCCACAGGAACCTGTTCCCACCCGTGGTCGGCAGACGTCGCCACGCTGTGGTCTTCGCCACGGTGCTCCCTGCACTTCAAGCACGACGGCGACGCCACCTCTACGTGAGGGTGTTGGGGAAGACGGTCGCCGCATGGGTGCTTCCTCAAGACGACGATCGCGCCGAGGACTCAGCCCCGCGTGATGGAGAGGGCAGCGCTGGCGGCCGGCGATGCCCGTGACTCTCAAGCTTCACCAGCTCTTCTTCGGTGGTGATTCTTCCAAAGAGCGGCCACGCCAGCCCCCATGCCGCCGAGCCTGCTTGGGGGTGGCAGCGGTCCGCCACCGCCGCGCCCGGTGAAGCGAGAGGAGTCCGCCGAGTCCCGAGACGGCCGAGCCTTCCAAGAGGGCCGCACATGCGGCTTCACCCGCTTTTTTGTCCATTTCTTTTTTTCTCCCGCAAAAGACAACAATGTGTGGCCCCGTGGGCGCTGCTTTAGGTTAACGCCTAATTATTGTACCGCTTTTGTTATCCTGCATCGTTCCTTTCGCTGTACGCCTATTCGCAAGTGAACTCCACCGTGGTCGCTGGGGCGACCGATCCAGCCCCAGTTCAAGCAGTGCTGCCCGTGAGGCATGGTCGAGGGTGCTCCACCTGTGGACCGTGGCCATGAAAACTTGAGCGATAGGGGTAGGAAAGCTCACGAGGGCTCCCGAGGCTTCGCGCCATGAGTCCCCACGCAAGAGAAATCGAGGCAGAGAGCAAAAAGATCAAGAACCTCGGACCAAAAGATGGCGATAGTTTCGATAAAAACTCCAAATGGGAATAACTAGTCAACTGCAGAAAGCAATGAAAAGCCGCGTCCGCACCTAGTCTAGTCTTCGACGCCTTCTCACCAGCTGAGCTAAGTGCTGCCATCATGGGGAGGGAGCCCTGTGGCCCGAGGCCGGCACTCCCGAGACTCCGGGCGTATAGCCCCAACTCATTATTACGTGAGAGTGTCACGGCGGCGAAGCTTCATAGGCGCGGCCTCTTCATGTGCTCCGGCCTTTCTTCCGGAAGCAAGCTTCACGGGCGCGGCCCTCTTCACGGGCTCCGGCCCTTTCCAACGCGACAGCCTTCACAGCGCTCGCTTTTCTTCACAGTGCTCGGCCTTTCCAAAAGGATGAGCTTCACAGCATTCGCCTTCTTCACAAGCTACTGGCCTTTTCCAAAAAGAATGAGCTTCACAGCATTCGCCTTTCTTCACGTGCATTGGGCCTTTCCAAAAGAATGAGCTTCACAGCATTCGCTTTCTTCACGTGCACTCGCCTTTTCCAAAAGAATGAGCTTCACAGCATTCGCCTTCTTCACAGCACCGGGCCTTTCCAAAAGAATGAGCTTCACAGCATTCGCTTTCACAAAGCGCTGGGCCTTTTTCCAAAAGAATGAGCTTCACAGCATTCGCTTTCTTCACAGCACCGGGCCTTTTTAGGGGTAAAACCTCCGAGGTGTTGGATGTTCCACTGCTCAGAGTAGGTACTCCTCTTGAGTCTCCAAGTGCACGGAGCCGGGCCTGGAAACATGAAAACCTTGAACGGGCCCTCCCACATGGGAGAGAGCTTATGCAGTCCTCCCGAGAGGACCTGCTTGAGCACGAGGTCCCCTACCGAGAGTTCTGGGGCGGATGTTGCGGCAAAGGGTATCGCCGAGTGCCTGCTGGTACTTGCCGCCGCAAGAAGCTTCTCGACGGGCGCCTCCCCAAGACGAGGGCCGCCCCTCGGATGGCGCCCCGCAGCGCTTTCATCGAACGCCAGACCCGCATGGATCGACGCTGACCTTGTGAGGGAGGACCGCTTCAGCCCGTGAGACCAGTGAAGAAGGGGTCTCTCCAGGCGGTTGCGGTTGTGCGGATGGACCATAACACGGACGGAAGCTCATCGCATCAGCCTCTTTCGCAGGCCTCCGCTTTTCTTGAACGCCCCGGTCTTGAGGCCTCTCAGACTCTCGCTGGCCCGCCGGCCCTGTCCATTGCTGTGGGGTGCGCTAACGGCGTAACATATCTGCGCCCCAAGGAGTAGCGCAGATGTTTTAAAAGGTTATCGTGAATCGCGAACCGCTGTCGGTGATGATGCGGTTCGCACCAACCGCTCACGATGCCCTTGATGAACTTGACCGCAGAACCAGCCGGGATGGTGCGGACGGCCTCGACTTCGCCCACTTGGTGAATTTGTCCACGACGACGAGAGGTAGCGATAGCCTCGGCGCCTCGAGGAAAAGGGTCCGTGATGTCCAGCCCTGCACCGCTAATGGCCAAGTGAGGGGAATGGTTTGCGCACTTCCTGGCTGGTGGATCTGCTGGCATGGAATTGGCAAGCCTCGCAAGCCTTCACGAAGTTCAACAAATGCCATTGAGCGCATCGGGCCAATAGAAACCGCTGCGAACGCTTTGCCGACGAGGGCCCGTGATGACGAATGGTGCCCACAATCTCCACCATGTATATCCGCCAGCAGTTCCTTCCCTGTTCCCTAGTGATGCAACGCATGGATACGCTGCTCGGTCGCTTCCGTAGAGCTCTCCATCCATGATGTCAGATGCCATGGCTTGTCAGCGCCACACGCCCGCCTCCTCCTCCTCCCGCAAAGTTCCACGCTAAGTAACTATTGAGCTCCATGATCCGTAACCCTCTGAGGTTCCATCGCTAGGAGCGTGCATGCCTCGAGGTCGGGCCACGTGCCGGGCTCCCGAGGCAGTGGCCGAGGGAGCTCCACCCGAGGCTGTGCTGTGCTTGATAACGGCGGGGCTGAGGGCTTGAAGAGCCGCTCTCAAAGATGCCCGGCCCCTGGGTAACCTCCGAGGCTCGCTTGGCAATGTCGCTGGCCTCTTGATTGGTGCCATGGGCACGTGGCTGCAGCTCCAACCCCTAATTGTTTCTCCATCCCGCGGACCTCCGCAAGGTAGGCCTCCATGTGTTCATCTCTTGGCTCAGACACCTTATTGGAGAAATTGACGAGGAGCTGCGAATCGCCTTGATGGTAAGGCGCTTCACCCCTGTGGCAGCGGCAGCCTTCGCACCCGCCATCAGCCCCTCAGATTCTCGCTATGTTGTTGGAGACCTTCTCGCCTGCTGGAAACAGAGCTGCACGGATAGTAAAGCTTGTCCTGAAAGGGAGATATGAGCACCGCCCAGCCCCAAATACCTGTCTCGAGAACGCCCGTCAAGCACATGACCTAACCTTCGGGCGCCTGCCTCGGGAGAGGGATCGATCCTGCCGCCTTGAGGCCCGTGCTTCGCCCATTCGCCATGAAATCTACCAACAGGCCCCCTTGATGACTCTCGTTGTGCTGAACTCGAGCTGGAATGCTTGCAGCTCAATGTTCCACTCGCCACCCTTCCGCCGAAGTTAGCTCCCGAGCACCCTCTCCGGGGGTATACCGAGACAACCTTGATTGATGACCTCGAAGTAGTGCCGCTTAGCTTGCCAAGCCACCAACAGCGCGAGGAGGAGCTTCATGCATGGGGTACCGTGCCTCACATCCCGTAACACCGCGGCCGACGGCACACCGGTGCTCGACGAGGCTAGGGCGCCGGTGCTGGTGGCGCCTTCCGAAGCGTGGTGTCTCCCGAGGTGACGGCGCCTGTGGCTGGGTGCTTGGATGGAGGGCCTCCCACCCTTTGTGCGCTCGCCGCGACGGCCGATCTTCTTCCGCTATGGTGCTGGCTTCTACGAGTTCCTTCGATTCGCCTTCCTTAGCTCGTGGCCGCCATGGGTTCTTGGCTCGACGCCTCCCTAATCGCCACCAAGGCTGCGCTTAGCGGAGTAGGGAGGCGGCGGCGGTAGAGTACCAAGGGCCTCGAGAGCGCTGGGCCACCATCATCGGAGGGCTGGTCAAAACCTCTTGAGGTCTTGAATGCTTTGTCGGCCTCTTCACCATTCAAGGGCCCTTTTTCTTCATCACCGAAGAAAGGCAGCGCCTCCCCCCAATCGGGAGATAAACGCCCAAAGGCCGCTACGCCGCCTGTGAGCTTCTCTGATTTCGAGGGTCTTTGGTGGGCCATGTCCTCAATCGCTTTGACCTTTTTCGGGTTGGCCTCGATGCCTCGATGGGACACGAGGAAACCTGTGAGCTTGCCCGAGGGAACCCAAACACACACTTCTCCGGTTGAGTCGCAGGCTCACCGCATTGAGGCTCGCTGGTTTCTTCCAGTGTCTTGTATCAAGGTCTTGGCCTCGTGAGATTTCACCACGATGTCGCCGACGAAGCCTCCACATTCTTCCCGAGTCAGGCCCAAGGTGATGTGCATGAGCCACCGAAGGTTGCCCTCATGCTGCGCAGCCCGAATGGCATGCATGTATAGCAGACACTCCACACGGGGTTAAGAAGGCCGTTTTTCCACATCTTCCACCGCCATCTTGATCTCGTGATACCCGAAAAGGCGCCCAAGAAGCATAACAGGTCACACTCGCGTGGAATCGACGATCCGGTCGATGCGAGGGAGCAGGAACGGATCCCGCGGGCATGCTTTGTTGAGGTTGGTGAAGTCGACACACACGCGCCCTTTCTCCCTTCTTTGGCACCACCACGGGTTGGCCAGCCAATCTGGGTATCGGACCGCTAATAACCCCCGCAGCTTCTAGTTTATGGTCTCTTGGACGATGAAGGCCTGCTTTTCGTGGACTGCCTTTCTAGCCTTCTCGCTTCACAGACGCACGCTGGGGCACACGCTGAGGTGGTGCTCGACACGCCTCGTGATTCCCGCCACCGATCGGGTGTCACGCCCAATATGCGACCCTATCCAAAGGAACTCGACGGTCCCACCAAGGATAGACCCGATATTGAAACGCTTTTGCAAGGTGGATATCATTACATCAACATTACATAATACATAGGATACATACATAAGGCACAAATGCCACAGAATACATCAACATCATATATAAGATCAACATCCGACTACGGATGAAACATAAATGTAAACTCAAACGACATCCACCCTGCTAGCCTAGGGCTGCCGACCGAACCTATCCCCGATCGAAGAAGAAGAAGAAGAACTCCAACACAAGCAAACATCGCCTCGCCATGATCACCGCAAACCTGTACTGCAATCGGTGGTGTAGTAATCAGGAGCCACGAGGACTCAAAGAATCCCATTACCATGGGTATCAAGACTAGCAAAGCTTAAAGGGAAAGGAAGGTAAGGTGGTGAGGTTGCAGCAGCGACTAAGCATATATGGTGGCTAACCAACGCAAATGAGAGCGAGAAGAGAAACAAAGGAACGGTCGCCAACTAGTAATGATCAAGAAGTGATCCTAACTCCTACCCACGCCAAACATAACCCGTAAACCGTGTTCTCCTCTCGATCAACCCCAAAAGAGACACTCACGTTACGCACACGGTTGGTGTATTTTAATTAAGATCAACTTCGGTTTTCTACAACCGACATTAACAAATTCCCATCTGCCACATAACCGCGGCACGGCTTTCGAAAGTTCAAACCCCGCAGGGTGTCCCAACTTAGCCCATGATAAGCTCGCGATCAAGGAAGGATATTCTTCTCCCGGAAGACCCGATCAGTCTCGAATCCTGCCACAAGACATTTCGACAGAATAAACAAGACCAGCAAAGCCGCCTCGATGCGCCGACAATCCCGATAGGGAGCTGCACATATCTCGTTCTCAGGGCAACACCGGATGAGACAGGCTACAAGTAAAACCAACCCTTGGGTTAATTACTCCCAAGGGAAATATAGGTGGTGGTGAGGCAAATGGTAAAACCAATGTTGGGCCTTGCTGGAAAAGTCTTATTCAAAGCGAACTGTCAAGGGGGTCCCATAAATCACCCGACCGCGTTAGGGACGCAAAATCCGGGAACATAATACCGATATGACGGAAACTAGGGCGGCAAGAGTGGAACAAAACACCAGGCATAAGGCCGAGCCTTCCACCCTTTACCAAGTATATAGATGCATTAATTAAATAAGATATATTGTGATATCCCAACAAGTAAACATGTTCCAACAAGGAACAACATCTCCATGTTCCAACAAGGAACAAACTTCATCTTCACCGCAACTAACAACGCTATAAGAGGGCTGAGCAAAGCGGTAACATAGCCAAACAATGGTTTGCTAGGAAGGGTGCAAAAGGTTAGAGGCTGACATGGTAATTGGGATGGCTTGATAAACAGGTAATAGGTAGCGCAGCATAGCGAAAGAACGAGGCAACTAGCATAGCAATGATAGTAGTGAGATCCAGGGTAGCGGTCATCTTGCCTGAAATCCCGCAAGGAAGAAGAACGAGTCCATGAAGAAGACGAACGGATGAAGCCGAACCAAGCGTAGACGAACGAATCCTCACGATCGCAACGAAACAGGAACTAACAAGAAGAAGCACACAACATAGTAAACACACCACACATGAACAAGGCATGATGCACAACAAACATGATGCATGACAAATCTAGTAGAGGCTACTCATGGCAAGAGATGATGCAAACAAGAGCAACACATCAAGGCAAGTTTAAATGAGGCCGGGAACAACATATAACAATTCCGGTAGGTCCTCATATGCAAATTTCGAAATTGGTCCAGATCTGACTAACTTTATGTTCAAGTTGTTAAACAGCAATTTAAGATGCACCATTGATGATCTACACGAAATTCTAGTCAAGTTACATATAAAGTTCATTAGATTCGGAGCTACGGCCTAGAAGATATGAGCGAAACAAGATAAACATGGCATTGATGCGAAATGCACACAAACATCAAGCAAAACACCTCAAAACAAGGATCCAACATGATAATATGAAACTACATGCAAAATCAAGCAAGTTTCATATAGAGCACACTCAAAACGGAGCAACGGTTCAACACATACACCCAATACAAGATATGACCACAATCTGTCCAAAACAGCAACTAGACATATTGCAAGCATCAAAACAACATGCTACAACATCTCAACATGAAAACAAAAGGCATGGGCATGATGTACAGGTAAAGCATTACAAAACATGAACACTGAGCTACCTCCAGAAATGACTAGAACATGCTCAAAAACACATGGCAAGATTGCAACTAATAACAGTTTCAGACTTTGCAGAAAATAATATCAGGATGCAATGTTTAGAGCTATGAAACAACATGTTACAGGAACTTAACATGGCAAACAAAGGCATGGCATGAATCTACTCAAAGCATAGAACAAAAGTCCTTAGTGACCATAAGCCAAAAAGGATCAGAAAATATAGTAACACCCATGTCAATATCGAAAGTTTCATAACAGATTCAGCAACATGGCATGTCAAAACTGATAACAAGTAGGCATATTTACAAGTTCAATGCACTCACTACAGAGCCTTACATGATAAACTAAGCATACATACATCAAGAAGACATGACATAGAAGACATACATAGCAAGAACAATAACATAGCATACATGGATCAACCACAACAACCTTGGCAAAATTGAATAACATGTAAACAATCTGCCAGGAAACATTTTGAAGCAAAAGTAGAGCTCAATTGACTCAAGCTATGGCACTCCATAATTGCAAACAAGGGCATGGATGGATATAGCAAGACATGCTTTACAAAACATCCTTACTGAAGTATCTCAAAATATGCATGGATCTCTCGGTAGCATCAAGTAAACATGGCATCAAAATATCAGCAAAACAGGGCTGAAATCAGCAACAACAAGACACCTAGTTTGCATGCTTGTGCTAGTCACCACATAGATCACAAAAATACATAGCAAGCACCACTGAAAAGAAGACATGGCATATTACAAAACACATGTAGGGCTCAAGTTCATAGGGTGCACACATCAATCATGGCAAAATGACAAAGTGCATGTTCTGATAAAATCAGAAACTAACATCACATAGCACTCTTCCAACAACATTTTGGGCATCAAGATGAGCTCAAATGAAAATGATGCAATGAGATTAAATGATCTACTCTTTGAGGCGAACATTCTGACATATTACACGCGCAAAACGGAGCGACGATGACAGAGATATGATGCAACGAAAATGGCACAAAATTACTGCAGATTACGGGACTTAGTGGAATTTATACCTCCGAAAAGTCAACGGGATGAAACGGTGCGGGATGGCGAGATCCGGACGGGAGGCGGTTTGGATGGAGGGAGTGGTGGATCTCGCCCCGATCCGCGGCTCGCCGGAGAAGTTCGCCGGAGGACGGCGGAGGGCGCGGTGGCTTAATGAGGAGGAGGGACCGGAGGAGGCGGGCGGCACGGCCTCGGCGCTGGCCGCAGTAGCCGGGCGGGCGCGGCTGGCGCGGTATGGCCGGGCGACGGATTCCGCCGGGCGAAGCGGGAGCGGAGCGGCGAGACGGGCGCCGCGCTGATGGAGGCGGGCGATCCGGCGCGAGGGGGGCGACTGGCGGCGGCGAGGCGGTCCGGGAGGCGCGGGCGGAACGGCAAGACGGGCGGCGGCGAAGCCTGCCGCCGGGCGGCAGCGAGGCGGCGGGCACCTGCTGGCGGGCGCGGAGGCTGCTGGCCGGGAGGCGGCGCAGACGGGCTCGCGCGGCCCGATCCGGTCCCGCGGCCGGGCGGCGGGGGAGGCGGCGGCGCCCACGTGGCAAGGCGGGATTGGTCGGGCGGCGGCTGGACATGTCCGGGCGGGTCCGGACGGTCCGCCGCGGGAGGAGGACGGGCTAGGGTTTCATCTCGCGATTTTTTGGGGGAGGCACCTATAAATAGGTAGAGGGAGCTAGGAGAGTCCAAATGAGGTGCGGTTTTGCCATGCGATCGTGATCGAACGATCGAGAGCATGGAGGGATTTTGCTGGGTTTTGGGCCACTTTGAAGGGGTGTTGGGCTGCACACAAAGAGGGCTTTATGGTTACCCTGCTAACTGCTGAGTACCAAACGACTCCAAATGATCCGAACTTGACAGCGGTTCACCGGGTGCTATACCAAGGCCGCTTGACAAACCTCGGTCCATTCCGAGACCGCTTAGCACCCGCACATGAAAAGAGGTAAAAGGGGCGCCGGAGACATAGGAGTGCCGGATTGCAAAACGGACAACGGAAAATGCTCGATGCATGAGACTAACACGTATGCAAAATGAAATGCACATGATGACATGATATAAAATGCAGATGATGACATGGCAAAGAGAGACACGCAAGCACATGACATGGCAAAGACGGCGAATAACTGACGGACACCTGGCGCATCGAATCCGGGCGCTATAACACCTCCACTAACAAGAGATCTCGTCCCGAGATCTTATGACCGAGACGGAAGGGAAAAGGGAATGAGGTGAAACAAGAACTCAAGAGAAGAAGCAAAGAATCGATAGCACTCGAGAAGAAGAGAGGAACGACGAGAATGACGAGAATCGAAAACTCACGGAATCAAATAGACAATGAAGCATTCCGGATAGAACGAGATAAGAAGCGAATAAGACTGAAAGGATTTAGGCAGCAGTCCGGTTAAAACATGGAGGAATAGAACATGAACTTCACAAGGTGGGATGACACTTGACTTGGTGAACAACACAATGCCTCCGGAAGAATTGAAAGAATTGGATGAAAAGAACTTAGAAGGAAGGATTGAACGGAGTTGTTGAGAAAATCAACCACAAAAGAATAAGCTTGTTGTGGACTTATGGAAAACATCTCGAAATTATGAGCTGATAACCAGCCGCAAACGGAAAAGATTGGATAACTTAGAAGAACGAAGAAATGCAAAACTCCACTTCAGAAGAATACGGAGAATTAATTGCACTTCGAGACGCGAGAAGAAAAGATACTTGAATTCCTCCAACAAAATCTTGATGAACTCTTGAAGAATGAATTAAATCATGAAGAACCACCGTGAAGAACTCCGGTAACAAAAGGATGATGAGATAAAATGAACGAAGAAAGAATAAGATGAGCTCATGATGATTTAGATGGAGGTTCCACTAAATGATCGAGGAAAATTGAACTCCGGAAAAGAAAAGATGAGAACACTTGAACTAGAATTTATTCCTCAAGAACAAACTCCGAAGAAAGGGATTAATCACTTGGATGAAATAAGAATAAGATTTATTGTATGCTTATCCTTCATCAAATTAAATTGATGACCACCAATGGATTTCGCATCTTACTTATTCTTCTTGAAAAAGGATTGAGAAGGTATAGCACAAAACTTGAGAGAGTCTTCATGAACCACCGGTAGGATTGGAAGGAACGAATGAATTAAAATGATAATCAAGGAAAGAATCTTGAACGAATCACCGTAAGAATTCGGAAATGACTGATGAAAGAGAATGAATCACCGGGAAGAATTAGAAAAGGACGAAGGTACTTGAGAGAATTTAGAGAAAAGAGATCGAAGAGATCGCAAACTGATTAACGAATGCTTGAACGCAGCACCGGAATTAAGACGAACGAAGGGGCACGGATATAGAATAATTGGAGAAGGACTTTGAAAACTTGGAATGAAGAAAACTTCCGAAAAGATGGCCTCCGGATGATCGAGACGGAAAACAACTCCTAAAATACTCCGGATGGATGAAAAGAATTGCACGACTAGAAACAATTAGATAGGATAACATCGAGCTAGAACCATGAAACTCCGGGGGAACGAACAAGATTTTTAAGAAAAAAAATCTACGACGGTCTTCAAAGCTGATAAAGACGACGAGAAACAACACCAAAATTATCGATACTCCGGAAGAAAGAAAAAACACAGAGGTTGAGCCAACAGTGAAAAGAATTGAAAGCGATCTTGGAGAAGGCATGTGACTGATGAAATTCATTCTCGACGCCACACTTGAAAAGAATTGGGAATAGCTCCGGGAAATTAAAAGAGTCGTAAGATCCTCGAAAGACCTGTGGGTTAGGGCCCATCAAGAGATACCACCGCTGAAAAGGATTGTTGAATGATAGATGATGCACCGAACAATTGAAATATTTGAATGAGGTGACAACCTCGAATTAATTAGAACACGCATTTAATCTCCCGAGATGTCTTCAAGACTCCTAAGGATAAATCAAGAGAGGCGAACGAGCAAAGAGAACATTTGAGCCGAGGAAAAGAATATGATCAACCGAAAAACTTGAATTGAGTCCACCGGAAAAGAAAGAGATGAAGAATGACGAACAAGACGAGAATTCACCGGTTGAAATAATTGAGAAAAGACTGAAGAGGCTCCACACGAATGAAATTGATGGTCGGAAGAAATTCGAACTCCGGGAATAAAAGGGTGGGAGGGCGGGAAAACAAAGGCAACTTGGAAGGGGAAACCGACGAATATCTTGAAGAGAAAACACCGGTTGAAAGAAAGCAAAGACTTCACACGAGTAGGATCGACACTCAGAGTGGACTCGTTCGAAAAGAAGAAGGAGGGCGGCGGAAAAACAAAGACAACTTCGGACAGGGAAACAACAACGTCGGAGGAAGAACTGAGGATTGAACTCAAAGATGAAGATGGTCGAGTCAACTTGACGAGAAAAGCACCGGATAAAAAGAGCTGAGGAACAACTATCGAAAACCAATCAGTGATCCTAAAGAAAAATTTGAAGGAAGAGGAGTAATTCAAAACACCTACGCCAAGATTCCTTACCGAGCGATTTAAGGGCAGAGGAGTAAAAGAATTCTACTCCGATATAACTAGACCAAAATAGTTTTCTTCTAGACTCAACAATGGCCAAACTACACGATCAATCAAGGGGCTCTAAGGTCGGTCGAGGCTCGATACCAACTTGTCACGCCTAATATGCGACCCTATCCAAAGGAACTCGACGGTCCCACCAAGGATAGACCCGATATTGAAACGCTTTTGCAAGGTGGATATCATTACATCAACATTACATAATACATAGGGATACATACATAAGGCACAAATGCCACAAGAATACATCAACATCATATATAAGATCAACATCCGACTACGGATGAAACATAAATGTAAACTCAAACGACATCCACTCGCTAGCCCAGTCTGCCGACCGAACCTATCCCCGATCAAGAAGAAGAAGAAGAACTCCAACACAAGCAAACATCGCCTCAGGCCATGATCACCGCAAACCTGTACCTGCAACTGGTGGTGTAGTAATCAGAGCCACGAGGACTCAAAGAATCCCATTACCATGGGTATCAAGACTAGCAAAGCTTAAAGGGAAAGGAAGGGGTAAGGTGGTGAGGTTGCAGCAGCGACTAAGCATATATGGTGGCTAACCAACGCAAATGAGAGCGAGAAGAGAAACAAAGGAACGGTCGCCAACTAGTAATGATCAAGAAGTGATCCTGAACTCCTACCTACGTCAAACATAACCCAGAAACCGTGTTCTCCTCTCGATCAACCCCGAAAAGAGACACTCACGGTTACGCACACGGTTGGTGTATTTTAATTAAGATCAACTTCGGGTTTTCTACAACCGGACATTAACAAATTCCCATCTGCCACATAACCGCTGGCACGGCTTTCGAAAGTTCAAACCCCGCAGGGTGTCCCAACTTAGCCCATGATAAGCTCTCGCGATCAACGAAGGATATTCTTCTCCCGAAGACCCGATCAGTCTCGAATCCTGCCACAAGACATTTCGACAAGAATAAAACAAGACCAGCAAAGCCGTCTGATGCGCCGACAATCCCGATAGGAGCTGCACATATCTCGCTCTCGTGGCAACACCGGATGAGACAAAGCACGAGTAAAACCAACCTCAAGTTTCTAAGGTGGCCTCAGCAGCGGCGTTTTGTTCGGGCCAGCACTTAGAGAAGCACCGTCCGGGGGCTAATAAAGATGACCTTGGGTTAATTACTCCCAAGGAAATATAGGTGGTGGTGAGGCAAATGGTAAAACCAATGTTGGGCCTTGCGGAAAAGTCTTATTCAAAGCGAATCGTCAAGGGGTCCTATAAATCACCCGACCGCTTAGGGACGCAAAATCCGGGAACATAATACCGATATGACGGAAACTAGGGCGGCAAGAGTGGAACAAAACACCAGGCATAAGGCCGAGCCTTCCACCCTTTACCAAGTATATAGATGCATTAATTAAATAAGATATATTGTGATATCCCAACAAGTAAACATGTTCCAACAAGGAACAACATCTCCATGTTCCAACAAGGAACAAACTTCATCTTCACCTGCAACTAACAACGCTATAAGAGGGCTGAGCAAAGCGGTAACATAGCCAAACAATGGTTTGCTAGGAAGGTGCAAAAGGTTAGAGGCGACATGGTAATTGGGATGGCTTGATAAATGTGTAATAGGTAGCGCAGCATAGCGAAAGAACGAGGCAACTAGCATAGCAATGATAGTAGTGAGATCCAGGGTAGCGGTCATATTGCCTGAAATCCCGCAAGGAAGAAGAACGAGTCCATGAAGAAGACGAATGGATGAAGCCGAACCAAGCGTAGACGAACGAATCCTCACGATCGCAACGAAACAGGAACTAACAAGAAGAAGCACACAACATAGTAAACACACCACACATGAACAAGGCATGATGCACAACAAACATGATGCATGACAAATCTAGTAGAGGCTACTCATGGCAAGAGATTATGCAAACAAGAGCAACACATCAAGGCAAGTTTAAATGAGGCCGGGAACAACATATAACAATTCCGGTAAGTCCTCATATGCAAATTTCGAAATTGGTCCAGATCTGACTAACTTTATGTTCAAGTTGTTAAACAGCAATTTAAGATGCACCACGATGATCTACACGAAATTCTAGTCAAGTTACATATAAAGTTCATTAGATTCGGAGCTACGGCTTAGAAGATATGAGCGAAACAAGATAAACATGGCATTGATGCGAAATGCACACAAACATCTAGAAAAACACCTCAAAACAAGGATCCAACATGATAATATGAAACTACATGCAAAATCAAGCAAGTTTCATATAGAGCACACTCAAAACGGAGCAACGGTTCAACACATACACCCAATACAAGATATGACCACAATCTGTCCAAAACAGCAACTAGACATATTGCAAGCATCAAAACAACATGCTACAGCATCTCAACATGAAAACAAAAGGCATGGTCATGATTTACAGGTAAAGCATTACAAAACATGAACACTGAGATACCGCCAGAAATGACTAGAACATGCTCAAAAACACATGGCAAGATTGCAACTAATAACAGTTTCAGACTTTGCAGAAAATAACATCAGGATGCAATGTTTAGAGCTATGAAACAACATGTTACAGGAACTTAACATGGCAAACAAAGGGATGACATTAATCTACTCAAAGCATAGAACAAAAGTACTTTAGTGACCATAAGCCAAAAATGATCAGAAAATATAGTAACACCCATGTCAATATCGAAAGTTTCGTTAACAGATTCAGCAACATGGCATGTCAAAAACTGATAACAAGTAGGCATATTTACAAGCTCAATGCACTCACTACAGAGCCTTACATGATAAACTAAGCATACATACATCAAGAAGACATGACATAAAAGACATACATGGCAAGAACAATAACATAGCATACATGGATCAACCACAACAACCTTGGCAAAATTGAATAACATGTAAACAATCTGCCAGGAAACATTTTGAAGCAAAAGTAGAGCTCGATTGACTCAAGCTATGGCACTCCATAATTGCAAACAAGGGCATGGATGGATAGAGCAAGACATGCTTTACAAAACATCCTTACTGAAGTATCTCAAAATATGCATGGATCTCTCAGTAGCATCAAGTAAACATGGCATCAAAATATCAGCAAAACAGGGCTGAAATCAGCAACAACAAGACACCTAGTTTGCATGCTTGTGCTAGTCACCACATAGATCACAAAAATACATAGCAAGCACCACTGGAAAGAAGACATGGCATATTACAAAACACATGTAGGGCTCAAGTTCATAGGGTGCACACATCAATCATGGCAAAAATGACAAAAGTGCATGTTCTGATAAAAATCAGAAACTAACATCACATAGCACTCTTCCAACAGCATTTCGGGCATCAAGATGAGCTCAAATGAAAATGATGCAATGAGATTAAATGATCTACTCTTCGAGGCGAACATTTTGACATATTACATGCGCAAAACGGAGCAACGATGACGGAGATATGATGCAACGAAAATGGCACAAAATTACTGCAGATTACGGGACTTAGTGGAATTTATACCTCCGAAAAGTCAACGGGATGAAACGGTGCGGGATGGCGAGATCCGGGACGGGGAGGCGTGTTTGGATGGAGGGAGTGGTGGATCTCGTCCCGATCCGCGGCTCGCCGGAGAAGTTCGCCGGAGTGGACGGCGGAGGGCGCGGTGGCTTAATGAGGAGGAGGGACCGGAGGAGGCCGCCGGCGCTGCGGCCGGCTGGCCGCGGTGCCGGGCGGGCGCGGCTGGCGCGGTATGGCCGGGCGACGGATTCGCCGGGCGAAGCGGGAGCGGAGCGGCGGAGACGGGCGCCGCGCGACGGAGGCGGCGATCCGGGCGCGAGGGCGGGCGACTGGCGGCGGCGAGGCGGTCCGGAGGCGCGCGGGCGAACGGGCGACGGGCGACGGCGAAGCTGCCGCCGGGCGGCAGCGAGGCGGGGGCACCTGCGGCGGGCGGCGAGCCGCTGCTGGGCCGGAGGCGGCGCGACGGGTTCGCGCTGGGCTCGATCCGGTCCCCTGGGCCGGCGGGCGGGAGGCGGCGGCGCCCACGTGGCAAGGCGGGATTGGTCGGGGGCGGCGGCTGGACATGTCCGGCGGGGTCCGGACGTGTCCGGCTGCGGGAGGAGGACGAAGGCTAGGGTTTCATCTGCGATTTTTTTTGGGGGGAGGCACCTATAAATAGGTAGAGGGAGCTAGGAGAGTCCAAATGAGGTGCGGTTTTCGGCCATGCGATCGTGATCGAACGACCGAGAGCATGGAGGGAGTTTGCTGGTTTTGGGCCACTTTGAAGGGTGTTGGGCTGCACACAAAGAGGGCTTTATGGTTACCCGTTAACTGCTGAGTACCAAACGACCTCCAAATGATCCAAACTTGACAGCGGTCTCACCGTGCTATATCAAGGCCGCTGACAAACCTCGTCCATTCCGAGACCGCTTAGCACCCGCACATGAAAAGAGGTAAAAGGGGGCGCCGGGAGACATAGGAGTGCCAGATTGCAAAACGGACAACGGGAAAAATGCTCGGATGCATGAGACGAACACGTATGCAAAATGAAATGCACATGCTGACATGATATAAAATGCAGATGATGACATGGCAAAGAGAGACACACAAGCACATGACATGGCAAAGACGGCGAATAACTGACGGACACCTGGCGCATCGAATCCGGGGCATTACATCGGGCTCCAAGGCGAACACCTTCTTGTTCGCACGCAGGAACTTGACCAGGGCATCCTCCTGTTCGGGCTCGAGGTTGGCGCCTATGGTGAAGGTGGCGCTTATGACCCGGCCCTCGCCGATGTGTATCCGCTGGTCTCGCTTTGTCTTGAGGAACAATCGCTTTTCTGGTCGGCGCAGCCCCTTGGGCTTGAGGGCTTCCGATCGGCGGGCTGCGCCATGCCGCCGCCTTGAGGGTGAGCCCGAAGGCCGCAGCGCACCTTCGTATCCCCGGCACGGTGAGGACGCCGCTGCTCCCGCATCTTCAAGAGGTTGTACCGGTGGGTTATGCCATGAATTTGGCCAATGCTGGATAGCCAAGGATGGCATTGTAGGGGAGGCCGATGGGGGCGGCGTCGGTCGACCAGTTCCGCGCGGAAGTTGTCGAGGTGCCAAGGTCACCGGAAGCCGGATTTGCCCTAAGGAGCTGGATGACCTCCTCCCACGCCTCAAAAAGGCCGGCCAGCTGCAGCCGCCCCGTGTATGCGCAGAGGAGGTTGAAGGCCTCGACCGAGAGTACGCTTGAGGCCGGGCGCCGCCGCCGATGAGGGTCCCGTGACGGCAACTCGCATATGGTGGGTGCGAGCATGGGAGCGCACCGAGCCGGCCGAGTTGGTGGGGTGGTCCCAGAGTCGGCGGTCAGCCTGCCGGGCGGCTCCGCCCGCCCGAGGGAGCCTCGCCGCGTGGAGGCGGTGCCACCCGGCGGACGTAATGCCTTGACATGGCGGCCGGAAGGCGGCGCCGCGAGCCGCCCAGAGGGCCGCGACGACCGGAGGAACCGGCGCGACGGGCGGGTGACGAGGAAGCGCGCGTCTCCCGGGTCGCCGAGGAGTGCAGGGACGATGCTTGCTGCCCGTTCCCCGCCGGGCCGGTGGCGGTGTTGACAGCGGGCGGTGAGGGACGACGAGGGAGCCCGCCGTCGGAAACCGTCCGGGTGACATGGGAGGCGAGGGCGGCCTGAGGCCGCGCGAGCCCGGCGAGCGCCGACATGGTTGCTGTGGTCGGGAAGAACGAGGCGACGGAAGGCAGATTCCGCGCACTTTACCGGGCGCGCCAAATGTCGGATTTCGATTCCGCACCTTGAGGTTCAACACCGGGTGCGCGGAGATCCAACCTCCACCGCCTCGCACTCGCCGAACCACCGGGACCTAAACTACTAGACGGAACAACACAAGAGACGCGAGATTTATATCGGTTCAAAGCCACCATTATGGTGTAATACCCTACCCAAAGGTGTGTGCGGTGGATTGCCTTTTGGGCTGATGAGGAACAATACAAGGAAGAACAGCCTCGTGAGGGTTCATATTGGCGCTGCGCGATTTAACTGCTAGGTGGTGTTCAATTTAGCTACTGGTTTTTGATGAGGATTCCGGATCCCCACCGGGGTGGCTACTCCTATTTATATGCGAAGGCCCGGCCTCTTCCCAAATATTGAGCGGGAAGGGCGCCAACAATTGGCCATTTTGAAGGGGAACAACGGGTACACTTATCCCGACTAAAGTTCGCCCTCGCCGCCAAAGGCTCGTGATGACGCCGCCTGGCTCCACAATGACTCCCTCCAGCTGTTGGGCTGGTCTTGGTCTTGTTGCAATCAAACAGATGCCTTTGCTTGATGCTCGCCGCGCTTGCTCCTTTGCACCAAAGAGGAAAGGTGGACATCAGCGCGGGCTGGCGCCCGATCGGGCGCCTTGGTCGCCATGGTTAGGCCATGGGCACCTCGCGAGGTACCCTGCCTTGAACTCTCCGCCTCCTCATGAGCTGCCTCGACGAGGCCGTGGCTCGAGGAAGCCTTTGTCGCCTGCCTCATGAGGCTTGGCCCCTTGCGAGGGTCTTGAGCTTATGCTGATGAAGATGGGCCGTGCTGGCCTCCTTTGAGCCACGCCAGCAGCCGCAGTGCAGCAAGTCTGGGACCCCTGCCCTGCAACACCCCACAAGATTAGACCAAATTAAAATATCATGCTAAATTTTGGAATTGTTCCTGGTCTGCTTGGCATTTTTATGCATTAATTGAGTTTATGCGTGTTTAATGTGCATAATTCAAATTTGAACTACAAGCACAGTGCTCTAGTGCACCAAAGTTGTTTGAAAACCACATGTGTGTCCTTGGGTGAATTTCTAGGTCCCATGCAAGAGATGGGAATGAAATATAAACATCCGGGCATCGTGGTTCGGCCGGAAAGATTGAGAAACTTGGTTTTTTAATTCTTGTAAATCCAAAACACGCCCGAAAATCATGAAACTTGGCATGGTGTCATGACATGGCACCAACATGCTGTGGTAATTTTTTATGCCGAATTGGGACAAGCTTTAGTGTAAGCTTCTTGCAAACCGAAGCTTCAGTCAAGAAGGCTCGTGGTTCCGAGAGGGAACGTGCCACCTCCGTGTGCGAAATGACATACGTACACTGCCTTCTCAAGCCTTAATTTTTTTACATAGGCAGATTAGACCAAATAGAAGTATCATGCTAAATTCTGAATTATTCCGGTTCGCTTGGCATTTTTATGCATTAATTGAGTGTATGGGCATTTAATGCATAATTCAAATTTGAACTACAAGCACAGTGCTCCAAAGGCACCAAAGTTGTTTGAAAACCACATGTGTATCCTTGATGAATTTCTAGGTCCCATGCAAAAGATGGAATGAAATTTAAACATCTGGGCGTCATGGCTCGCCTGGAAAGATGAGAAACTTGGTTTTTTAATTCCTGTAAATCCAAAACACGCCTGAAAGTCATGAAACTTGGCATGGTGCCATGACATGGCACCAACATGCTGCAGTAATTTTTTTGGCCGAATTGGGATAAGTTTTGGTGTAAGCTTCTTGCAAACCAGAGCTTCCATCAAGAATGCTCGTGGTTCCGAGAGGGAACGTGCCACCTCCGTGTGTGAAATGACATACATACACTGCCTTATCCCGCCTTAATTTTTTTACAGAGGCAAATTAGATCAAATATAACTATCGTGCTAAAATATTTAATTATTCTGGGTTCATTTGGCCTTTTTTATGCATTAATTGAGTTTATGCGCATTTAATGTGCATAATACAAATTTGAACTACAAGCACAGGCTCCAGTGCATCAAAGTTGTTTGAAAAACCACATGTGTGTCCTTGGGTGAATTTCTAGGTCCCATGCAAGAGATGGGAATTAAATTCAAACATCTGGGCGTTGTGGCTCGGCCGGAGAGATTGAGAAACTTGGTATTTTAATTCTTGTAAATCCAGAACACGCCTGAAAATCATGAAACTTGGCATGGTGTCATGACATGGCACCAACATGCCGCGGTAATTTTTTTGGCCGAATTGGGACAAGCTTTGGTGTAAGCTTCTTGCAAACCGGAGCTTCCGCAAGAAGGCTCGTGGTTCCGAGAGGGAACGTACACCTGCAGTGCGTAAACGACATACGACACCGCCTTCTCTAGCCTTAAGTTTTTCACATAGGCAGATTAGACAAAATATAAGTATCGTGCTAAATTTTGGAACTATTCCGGATTCGTTTGGCCTTTTTATACAGTAATTGAGTTTATGCACATTTAATGTGCATAATTCAAATTTGAACTACAAGCACAGTCTCCAGGCACCAAAGTCGCTTTGAAAACCACATGTGTGTCTTGGATGAATTTCCATGTCCTATGCAAGAGGTGGGAATGAGATTCAAACATCCAAGGCCATGGCTCGGCCGAAAGATCGAGAAACTTGGTTTTTAATTCCTCAAATCCAAAACACGCCTCAAAATCATGAAACTTGGCATGGTGTCATGACATGGCACCAACATGCTGCGTAATTTTTTGGCTGAATTGGGACAAGCTTTGTTGTAAGCTTCTGCATACCGGAGGTTCCGCTAAGAAGGCTCGTGGTTCCGAGAGGGAACGTACACCTGCAAAGTAAACGACAAACATACACTTCCTTCTCCCGCCTTTAATTTTTTACACAGATTAGACCAAATATAAGTATCGTATAAATTTTGGAATTATTTCAGTTCATTTGGCCTTTTTATACATTATTGGGTTTATGCACATTTAATGTGCATAATTCAAATGTGAACTACAAGCACAGTGCTCCAAAGGCACCAAAGTTGTTTGAAGAACCACATGTGTGTCCTTGGGTGAATTTCTAGGTCCTATGCAAGAGATGGAAATGAAATTCAAACATCCGGGCATCGTGGCTCGGCCGGGAAGATTGAGAAACTAGGTTTTTTAATTCCTGTATATCCAAAACACGCCTGAAAATCATGAAACTTGGCATGGTGTCATGACATGGCACCAACATGTGTGGTAATTTTCCTGTCCGATTTTCCAAGGCGCACACATTAACAATTAACAAAGTCATTCTGGAACAAGTGCTGTCATGTTACAAATCGGAAACACAAGTATTTTTGAAACCATGGGCGTTCTACTAACCAATTACGTGCCATCACGCGTCCCCTTTTTTTATTGGCTAGGAGGTGCCGTGCGGGTTAGCTATTTGAGTATGGGAGGCTGCGATCAGACCCCTGCACGTGCTCATCGGGAGGAGAGCCCTTGACCGCTACCCGCCACAAGACCTCCCTCCCAACGCCCCCATTAATGGCGCCCGAGCACCTATTCTACTATGGTTATATGTCTCAGTGGACTGAGATTTTAGAGAGAAAAATGAAAATATGAAAAGAAACTTTTGCACAGATCTTGATGTAAGATCTGACGGACCTATATAGCATCGACTCATAGCAAGCATGATGAATATAAGGACGATGGCAGTGGATAATAATTGTCCTACATATTTAGGAATATAATTAAAAAAAGCCACATGCGGCAACGCCTGAAATACACAAGGGCAAACGAAGAAGGAAGACAACGATCTGGCTCGCTGATCTCTACTTTGTTGATGCGTTGCTGCAGGCCGCGGGAACTAGTCTCCATGGCAAGCAGCGATGAGATCTTTCATGTCCTCAAGATGCTGCTTGAGAGCATCCACGGATTCTCCACCAGCCTTCGCGCCGGCGCGCAGCATGGCATTCTCGTCCATAAGTTTCTCGACGATGACGTCGGTCCTCTTCAACAAGGCAGTGGTCTGCTCCTGCTGCCCCGCACTTCCCACGATCTTCACCCTCAGCAGGTCGCACTCGGCCGGGAGCTTTGCATTGCTCTCATTTAGTTGCCGGATTACGCCGGTAGACTGTCGGTGTGGAACGACACCTATGGGATCACAAGAATCCCTACTACGGTTGCTGGGGCGCAGGGTTGCAAGAAGAGCAGGATCAAGAGTCAAAGACAAGGATCATTTACCTGTGTTCGGGCCGCGAGGATGCGAAACCCTAGTCCTGCTTTGGTGGGTGTATTTCGAGAGTTCTTGAGTTCTCGAACTAGCTGTGGTCAATGCGTGGTTCGAAGAGCCAATCCTTCTCCAAGATGCCATGGGCCTCCTTTTATAGTCGGAAGGGCAGCCACAAAGGGCACACAAGAGGTGGAAAGGCGATAGTCCCCCGAGCTTATCGTCAGACAGGACAAGACACATTTAATGCGTAGCTTAGGTGTCCTCTTGCTTTATCGGGACGGGCGAGGCCCGCCCCGTCCGGCCGCCGCCTCCTCCTTGCTTCGACACGCCGCCGCCAAGGATGCGCAAGGTTCCATGTAGGTAGGCAGCAGCCGAGGGGGCGCGTGGTGGAGCCTTCACGAAGATCTCGCATGCCGCCACACAGTGCTTGATGAGTTGGCTCGAGCTGCATGTTGCCACGCAGTGCCCGCCACCTGGTTGGGCTGGCAGCTGCATGTGAACGACGGTGGAAGCTTGCTGACGTGGGCCTGGTGGTGGCCCCGCCGGCGCCCCAGGAGGGCCTTGCCGGTTGGCCCGGCAAGGGTCTTGGCGTGTGGCCGGCAAGGGTCTTGCCGTGCGGGCTGTCATTCCCGCAAGGGCCTTGCTCGGGTTATGGTGGCCTTCCTCTCAAGGATCCTGCCGAGGATCGCCGCCTTCTAATCCTCATTTGATATTGAATATGTCTTCACAAAGATCTGCATGCCACCATAGAGGTGTTTTCCCGAGCCCTCGCCCCACGTGGAGGATGGCGCTGGGGACCGTGGGCTCAAGGGTGGCTCGCCTGCTGGTGTGTGGAGAGCTGTCCCGCAAGGATCTTGCCGGGCTATCGAGGCTGCCCCCGGCAGGGTCTTGCCGGGCTGCCGAGGTTGCCCCTGCAAGGGTCTTGCCGGGGAACCTGCTTCGCCCTCTCGCTTCTTTGTGGTCTTGGTCATGGCGCTGTTCGATCATCTTGGCTTCGGTCTTACTTTGGCTCACCTCCCCGTTTCGCTTAGCGTGACTGTAGGCATGGTTCACCGCCTGCAGACAGTATAGGGTACAAAATGTACCCTCTTTTGTACACCGACACGAGCCCCGGCCTGGCCACATAAGCGCGACACGCTTGTTGGGTTAGGCCCAAAACAGGCGCTGGCAGGCGGGCGTTTTTACCGCGGTAAGACTTTTCACGCGCTGCGCTTCCCACGACCCGCGCGCACGGCGCGGCGTGGAGGGGTGTCCGTGATGTGGGCGGCATGCGTGGGGCGATTTCCACACGCATGCGTCACATCACAGTAAAGAGGCGGCTCGCACCTTCCCCGTAAAAAGAGGGAGGCGTGGAGGCGCGGCTCATTTACTGAATGGGGCCGGACCGCGGTTTTCAAGGCGTCCATGCCCCCTGATCACGGGGTGAGGAGAGGTTGCTTCACCCGTCCCCTCCGTTCTGCATGTTTGCCACGCGTCCTTCATGCGTCTGGGGTGGCAAGCGGTGGAGGCGGGAAACCGGGCCGTCGCTGGTTGGGGCAGCGGGTCGGTTCTGATTCCCTGCGCCTCTGGTGGCTGGATTGGCCGAGCGGGGCGGCCGAGCCCCGACCCTGCTCCTTTATAAAGAGAGGGAAGGGGGGGGTGGCATCCCGCATTCTTCTATCTTCTATCTCCTCCTGCTTCTGCTTCTTCCTCTCACTCGTCATGGAGAAGGGGAATCCCGGTCCCTCGACGGTGGCGGCGACGGTCGCCGCTCGACAACGTGTCCCTCCTCCCCCTGAGCCCGTGGTGGTGGAACCGACCACGAGGGAAAGGGGGAGGGGGCGAGGCCGTGGGCGAGGTCGGGGCAGAGGTCGCAGTGCTCGGGGAAGAGGAGGACGGGCGGCGCGCTGCTTCGCTTCTCGCCAATGGCGCCTTTCCCAATCAAGGCCATGTCGGAGACCATCCCTGAGTTCTTCATCGCTGCACCGACCTCGCCGCCGCCTCCGCCTTCCTGCCCTGCTCGCCGGGAGATGGAGCGTGACTGCCCCAATCCTCATATTTCACATGAGGGGTTGTGGGATGGGGCACGCTGGTCGACGCCGACTTCCCGGCCTCGGTCATGTACTCCGCTATGGGTGGAAAACGTCGCAGATCCACAGCTCGACGGGCGGGCTCGCCCTCCGCTTCAAATTAATGGAGGACAGCCTGCTCTCCGTCAAGGTCTTCGGAGAGTTCGGAACTCGCCTGAAGTGCTGCGTGGAGAGATCCTCCGATGGAGATTCTGACGATGGAAGCTCTTCCTCGAGCGAAAGTGATGAGGAGGACAGCGGGGCAGATGACGGGGACGAGTCCGACTAGGCGTTGGGTGCCCCGCGCCTGGGCGGGTGCGGCAGCAGCAGCATCTGCACCTGGTCGCTCCTCCGGCAGAGGTTTGCCGGGGGCGGGGCCAGCTCCTTGAACTTCTCGGGGCCGTCTCCTTGGGCGGTTGGCGCCGGAGGCTGCAGAAGAGGAAGAGGGCGAGTGGCAAGGCTGTCAACTCGGAGTACGTGACCGACGCCTTCATCGCAGATTGCCGGTCCTACCGCCTTTCCAGCCTCCTTTCCCGGCACTGCTATCACAGGCCCACCTGCATGCCCACCGAGATGTTCTCTTGGTGCTTTCGCTGCTCGTAGCTTGCCTAGGCGCTGCTTTGCCCTTTTGTCTCCTTGAGCTGCCTCCCGAGGAGAGGGACAAGAAAGGGATTATGGGCATCTTATCTCTTTTTAGTTTGTAAGCTCATGGGCCTTTGTTAAATTTAGAACTTGTAATCCCTTTGCTCATGTTTTTCATTCCGTATGAACTGTATATGTATGGGATGTTTTAATGAAAAAGGGATGCTTATGGGTTTATCGCTCGTGGTAAATCTCGCAACAAGGAGGGAATCTTGTTATTGTTTAAGATAAACGTTACCAGCAACAAAGCCTTGCCGCCCCCACTCCACTCGACTGCTCGCACTCTTGGCGGAGGCAGGATGAAGTGGGCTTTAGGCTCCTCGTTTCACCTCCTTGCTGCCGCTGCTACAACCAAATCCGACCTGTGAAAGTAATCCTTAGGTATAGGAAAAAGGGGAGCACGACAGCCTAGAGGTAAAAACAAGGTTTCACATGCCCCAGCCTATTCCGAAGCATGACAGAGGATAGAAGACTTATCTCGATCTGCAGCCCCGGCAATCTTATGTCGCCGCTGTTGATCCTTGTGCTTGCAGCCCCGACAACTCGTTTGCCGGGTCGACGCTGATCCGCTTTTCTTTCTTCCAAGTAGCTCGCAGTAAGTGCTCATGTGCCCCGCGAACCAAAAGAGGACAGAAGAGAAATGATAGACGCCAAGACTCGACCTCTAAGCTACGGGTTAGTCGCTGCTGAGCACTATCAACCCTAACCAAGGAAGAGACTCGACCTAGCATGCATGCTATAACTTAGGGTGCCGCTTCATTTATTTATGCTCGTGGTCTCTACCGCTTTGTACAAAGGGTCACATGCCTTGCCGCAAAGCTTGTATAAAAGGTGGCTTGCCGAGGCCCGCAAGCCGCACCTTATGGGTAAAACTTGCGAAGATGCTCGATGTTCCGTGAGTTGCTCACCGACGGCATCTTCGGTCTCCAGCGAACCGCGCCGGCCCGTGAGTCGACACCCGATAAGGGCCTTCCCACTTCAAGGCCAACTTGTTGGTATTCTTGTCCAACCGAACGCTACCAAGAACAAGGTCGCTTTCCTCAAAGCTTCGGGCATGAACCTTGCGACTATGGTAGCGGGCGCAAGGCTTGCTGGTAGCGCCGCTGCTTCTCACACCGCCAAGACGGTCTTCCTCAAGGAGCGTCAGGCCATCTTGGCGCAACTGCTTTGCTCAAGCTCATCATAAGCGCAGCACCGAGGTGACACGATATGAGTTCCGCTGGAGAACTGCTTCGCCCGTAGACTAGGGCAAAGGTGTCCGCCGGTGGCTCGACGGCTTTGTCCTCGATCGACCAAAGAACCGCCGCAATTCATCAATCCAGCGCCCGCAGCTTGTCAAAAGTCTTTGTCCTTAGGCCTCGCAACACTTCAGCATTCACCCTCTCCGCTTGGTCGTTGCTCCGTGGGTATGCCATGGAAGCAAAACAGACCTTGCTGCCGAGGTCTTGAATGTATTACATGAAGGTGTGGCTTGTGAACTGCGTGTCGCTGTCGGTGATGACTCGCTTGGCACACCAAAACGGCAGACCAGTCCCTTGAAAACTTGACACCGACCGAGCAGTCACCTTCTCATCGCTTCCACCTCCGCCACTTTGTGAACTTGTCGATTGCAATGTACAGACTCAAAGCCCCGACAGCTGGGGAAAGGGCCCAAGATATCGAGCCCCTGCATCGAGAATGGCCAGAGAGAGGGATTGTTTGAAGGGCTTGAGCTGGTTGATGAAGCTTCTTTGAATGGAACTGACACGCTTCACACTTGGTTACTAGTGCCGTTGCATCCTGGAGAGCGGTGGGCCAGAAGAAACCTTGCCGAATGCCTTCCCGGCGAGGGCCTCGACCCTATGTGGGAGCCACATATGCTTCCGTATCTCCGCCAACAGCTCCAAATTCTTCCTCCCGGGATGCACTTCAATTTCACACCGCTTGGCCTTTCTCTCAGAGGACGCCATCGATTTAACCGCATGGCGGACCGACAGGCTACTTTTTTCCGCTTCTTCCCGCTCCTCGTGAAGCCCCCTGCTTGGAGGAAATGGACGGTATGCTGCGCCCATGCTGGATCCTGGGGCTCAACGGCAAGGACCAAAGGCATTTCTTCCGCCATGGGAGCGGCTGTCTCACGGCCAGGGCTTGACGCTCGCCGAGCCGCTGTTTTGGGCAGGTTCATCGTCCATGGCAGCACTTTGCCGGGCGGCCCTGGGGCCTCAGTAGGAAAGTACTTGCCGGGACCTGACTTCCTCCTCTTGCTCTGCCCCGCTGATGACTCGACGGATGGTTGAGTTAACCAGAGCAAAAAGGTACCTGGTTCCACAGGTATCCTGAATGCAGCACGCTTTGACAGGTAATCGGCGATGTCATTCTCCATTCGGGGGACGTGCTCCACTTGAATACCGCCAAAGCGCCTCCAGCTTCCTCACCTCATCTACGAGGCCTCCATCAATGGGCTCGTAATCCTTGTTGACCTGCCTAACAACAAGCTGTGAGTCACCCCTAACGATGAGCTTAACCCCGAGGTCCGCCACGATCCCGAGGCCGCAAGCAATCCCTCAGACTCAGCAAGGTTGTTGGTGGACATCTCCATGGGGAAGTGCATCCGATCACGCATTTGAGGTGTTCCCCGATGGGCGCGACGAGTAGCACACCGCGCCGCGCCTTTGCAGCGAGAAAGCCCCATCAGTACCGATCCAACCGCGTTTGCTTCCTTGCTCGGAGAGTGGTCTCGATTTCTTCGTCAGCGCCGAGGTCCATTCTGCAATGAACTCCGCCAAGACTCGCTCAATTGTCGAGGTACTTTCAAACCTTAAACCAAAGCTTGACAACCCAAGGCCCATTCCACGATTCTTCCGGTTGCATCCGGTTATGTAGTATCCGTTGCAATGGGAGGCGGGTGACGACAGTGATCTCATGGGCTTGGAAGTAATGACGCAGCTTCCTCGAGGCCATACGGAGGTCAAGAGCAATTTTTGCACACCGTAATAGTTTCGACCTAGCCCCGCAAGAGGGAGCCGACAAAGTAAACCGGGTGCTGCATCATTTTCTTCTTCGCACCACTTCACTCGACCGCACGGCACCGCCTTTGGTGGCATCAGATCGCCGGGGCCGCGCTTGCCGCACCAGTGCCCCGCTGCCGGATTTCGGTTCCGCAGCACTTTGAGGTTCAACACTGGGTGCGCGTGGAGATCTTTGCCCTACCAGTTCATGCGAGAACCGATTAAGTAGGGATCTAAACTATGAACGATGAACAACACGAGAGACATAAGGTTTATACTAGTTCGGGCCACCGCTAGGTGTAATACCCTACTCTAGTTTGTGGTGTGGTGGATTGCCTCGTGGGCTGATGATGAACAATACAAGGAAAGAACAACCTCGCGACGGGCTGTTCTTGAGCTGGTGCGATGAACTGTTGGGTGAGTTCACGCTTCTCTCTCTCTCTCTAGGGGTTCGACCTGTTTTTCGTCTGTCCCCCTCTCTTTGCGGTGGCTAGCCCTATTTACAGAGGGAGGCCCTGGGCCTCTTCCCAAATAATGAGCGGAAGGGCGCCAACAATTGGCCATTTTGAAGGGGAACATCCGTATACTTATCTCGCTAAAGTTGGTCTTCGCCGCCAAGGACTCGACGGTGACGCCGCCTGGCTCCACGATGACCTCTATCCCGCCGCTCGCTGGTCTTGGTCTTGTTGCAATCAAGCAGCAACCTTTGCTCGATGCTTTGGCCTGGCTTGCCTCCTTTGCACCAAAGGGGAAATGAGGGCACTGCACGGCTGGCGCCTCACCGCCTTGATCGCCATGGCTTGCATCATGGGGCACCTCGCGAGGTACCCCACCTTGATCTCTCTCGCCCTCGCGAGCCTGCCTCGACGAGGCTGCTCCCGAGGTAGTTTCCTATCGCTCTCTCATGAGGCTTGGCCTCGCGAGGGTCTTGAGCTTGAGCTGATGAAGCCGGGCCGCTACTGGCCTCCACTTGAGCCACGCCGCAGCCGCAGTGCAAGTCTGGGACCCCTGCCCTGCAACGCCGACAAGAGCCCCGCCCAAGACGCACCCGACTTGGCTTAGCAGGAAGAGAAGGGCAAGCACGGCCATGGGTTCCCAACCGCCAAGGCCTTGGGCGCCGATGGCGATTGGCTGGTCGGGCGCCTCCGCTTCCCCATGATGCTCTCGCAACCGCATCGATGGGACAAGTCCCTGCATGCAGAAATAGGTCATGATTACCTGCGATCGTGGAGGCCGACGGTTGGCCTCCTCCGGCTATAAGTATGGAACAGCGCGAGCCCTTCCAATCGATCTCTTCTTGCTTCTCCTTCTTCTCCATCCTTGCCCTTGCTCCACATTGCAACAATGGCTCTGATTCGCCGGTTCTCTGCAGAAGAGAAGGGAAAGGCCCCCCGAGAGGGTCCCGATCCGCTTCCGCCGAAGAAATGGCTAGCCCTCTGCCGCCGGGATGAGGGCGCCCGGCAGGAGGTGTCGAGGCCTTGGTACGAGCGGCCTCCACCAGGGTTCCCGCTGCCCTTGTACGCCCGCATTGAGGGCCCTGAAGGAGCTGACGTCGAGCACCACGGACGATGCCGCCGTCGGCGCCGGTGGGTCACGGCGGTGCGCTTCGTTCCTCCTGGAGTCCATGCGGAGGGCTCCTCCCGAGAGTTCGTGCTCCACGCCGCCATGCCTCCTCGGTCTTGGATTCTCCTTCCTCCCTCCTTCGCCTTCGATATCCCGCAGAGGGGCTCGCAGGAGCTCTGGTGAAAGTGCAACTATCCCTAGGTGGTTTTGGTAATTCATAACAACATATAGCTCATTGAGCTAATACTATTCCAAGATGAATATTTCAGGAAAGCTCAATGAATGGCATGGCATGGATGATGAAAGTGGATCCCTCAAAATATTAAGGACAAAGGATTGGCTCAAGCTCAAAAGCTCAAGACTCTACATTTTACATTTTAGTGATCCAAGATCACATTGAGTCTATTGGAAAAGCCAATACTATCAAGAAGGGATGAGGTGTTGCTTAATGAGCCTCTTGCTCCATGTGCTTAGTGATATGCTCCAAAACCTCCACTACTTTCTCACATCCACATATGACCTAAACTCTAAGTCAAACTCGCCCCACCGATTCTTTCTATCCGCGCCACCAAGTTCTCGATGTCATAGGCACTGCCACAAACCCTAGGCAAATCGGTTTCACTGATAGGGATCTCGGTCTCACCGAGATGGGATTGTAATCTCTGCTTCCTTCAGAACGCTTCAGTCTAACCAAGTGAGCGATCGGTCCCACTAAGATTACAATGTAAACTCTCTGCTTCCCTTTGTAACTTTTCTGTCTCACCGAAAGAGCAAATCGGTCCCACCGAAGTTTACTCGACCAACTCTCCGTTAGCTAATTACCAAATTTGGTCTCACCGAAGTTTGTGTAATCGGTCTCACCGAGATTACGTTATGCCCTAACCCTAACCATATCGGTCCTACCGAGATGCATGTCGGCCCCAATCAAACCCTAACGGTCACTAGGTTTACTAAATCGGTCCGACCGAGTTTGTTGATTTGGTCCCACCGAGTTTGGTAAATTGAGTGTAACGGTTAGATTTTGTGTGGAGGCTATATATACCCCTCCACCTCCTCTTCATTCGTGGAGAGAGCCATCAGAACAAACCTACACTTCCAACTTACCAGCCTCCGAGAGAGAACCACCTACTCATGTGTTGAGGCCAAGATATTCCATTCCAACCACATGAATCTTGATCTCTAGCCTTCCCCAAGTTGCTTTCCACTCAAATCCTCTTTCCACCAAATCCAAATCCCGTGAGAGAGAGTTGAGTGTTGGGGAGACTATCATTTGAAGCACAAGAGCAAGGAGTTCATCATCAACACACCATTTGTTACTTCTTGGAGAGTGGTGTCTCCTAGATTGGCTAGGTGTCACTTGGGAGCCTCCGACAAGATTGTGGAGTTGAACCAAGGAGTTTGTAAGGGCAACGAGATCGCTTACTTCGTGAAGATCTACCGCTAGTGAGGCAAGTCCTTCGTGGGCGACGGCCATGGTGGGATAGACAAGGTTGCTTCTTCGTGGACCCTTCGTGGGTGGAGCCTCCATGGACTCACAAGAACTGCTACTCCTACGTGGGTTGAAGTCTCCATCAACGTGATGTACGATAGCACCACCTATCGGAACCACTTAAAAAACATCCGTGTCTCAAATTGCGCTTGAATCCTCCAAACCCTTCCCTTCACATTCTTGCAAGTTGCATGCTTTATTTTCCGCTTCCTATATACTCTTTGCATGCTTGCTTGAATTATGCGAAGATTGCTTGACTTGTTCAAAAATAGCTAAAATCTGCCAAAGTCTAAAATTGGGAAAAGGTTAGGTTTTTATTGGTCAAGTAGTCTAATCACCCCCTCTAGACATACTTCAAGGTCCTACAAGTGGTATCGAACTTTGATATCCATTTGCTTTGATTTCCATAGCTTTTGGTGGTCATAGCCTTGGTTTCACAACCTAGGAGAGTATGGCGTCTAGCGAGGGAAATTATCATCGTAGAGGTCCTTACTTTGATGGCACTAATTTTGCTAGTTGGAAGCATAAGATGAAAATGCATATTCTCGGACATAACCCCGCCGTTTGGGTTATTGTGTGTATTGGCTTGCAAGGTGAATTCTTTGATGGGAGAGAACCGAACCGTGAAGCTAGTGCGGAAGAGTTGAAGATGTTGCAATATAACACTCAAGCTTGTGATATCCTCTTAAATGGATTGTGCCCCGAGGAGTTCAACAAAATCAGCCGTCTTGAGAATGCAAAGGAAATTTGGGATACTTTGGTTGACATGCATGAAGGTACCGACCAAGTATGAATCCAAGTTGATGTGCTCCAAAGTCAGCTTGACAAGTTCAAATGAAGGATGGTGAAGGTGTCGCTGAAATGTACTCTAGGCTTGCTCTTATCACAAATGAGATTGCCGGCTTAGGAAGTGAGGAGATGACCGATAGATTCATCATCAAGAAGATCCTAAGAGCATTGGATGGAAAATATGATACTGTGAGCACATTGATCCAAATGATGCCCAATTACAAAGATCTCAAGCCTACGGAAGTCATTGGTAGAATTGTTGCTCATGAGATGTCACTCAAGGATAAGGAGGAACTTCACAACAAGTCGACTGGTGCTTACAAAGCCTCATGTGAAGCCCCCACATCATCAAGTGAGAAACAAACCTTCAATGAAGAATTGAGCTTAATGGTGAAGAACTTCAACAAATTTTACAAGAGTAGAAGCAAAGAAAGAAGCTCTAAGTCAAGGTCCTACAATGACAAAAGATCTTCTAGTCGAGAGCGCAATTGCTACAATTGTGGGAGGCCCGGACACTATTCCAATGAGTTTACGGCACCCTGATACGTCTCCGTCGTATCTATAATTTTTGATTGCTCCATGCCAATATTATTCACTTTCATATAATTTTTGGCAACTTTTTATATTATTTTTGGGACTAACATATTGATCCAAAGGCCCAAAGCCGCCTCGCTCACTGTATGTTTTATGTTTCGCAGAATATCCATATCAAACGGAATCCAGACGGGATAAAACAGATGGAGCTTATTTTTGGAAAATATGGAAAATTCCAAGAAAATCCACGCGAGACGGTGCTCGAGGTGGTCACGAGGCAGGGGCGCCTCCCCCGGCGCGCCGCCACCTCGTGAGCCCACCGTAAGGCGGTTGATGCTCTTCTTTGCCGCAAGAAAGATAATATTCGAAAAAATCTGGGAGAAGGTTTCAGGCCAATCGGAGTTACGGATCTCCATATATACGCCAATCGGTGAAACAGAGCGTAATGTAACGCAGTAAACAGAGAGATAGATCCAATATCGGAGGGGCTCTCGCCTCCCAAGCCATGTGAGCCAAGGACCAGAGAAACCTCCTCCCATCTAGGAGGAGGTCAAGGAAGAAGAATAAGAAGGGGGCTCTTCCCTTGCTTCCGTGGCGCCGAACACCGCCGGGGCCATCATCATCACCATGATCTACACCAACACCGCCATCATCTTCACCAACATCTCCATCACCTTCCCCCCTCTATCTACAGCGGTCCACTCTCCCGCAACCCTCTGTACCCTCTACTTGAACATGGTGCTTTATGCTTCATATTATTATCCAATGATGTGTTGCCATCCTATGATGTCTGAGTAGATTTTTGGTGTCCTATCGGTGATTGATGAATTGCTATGATTGATTTGTGTTGCATGTTTTATTATTGGTGCTGTCCTATGGTGCCCTCCGCGTCGCACAAGCGTGAGGGATTCCCGCTGTAGGGTGTTGCAATGCGTTCATGATTCGCTTATAGTGGGTTGCTTGAGTGACAGAAGCATAAACCCGAGTAAGAGGGATTGTTGCGTATGGGAATAAAGAGGACTTGATGCTTTAATGCTATGGTTGGATTTTACCTTAATGAATCTTTAGTAGTTGCGGATGCTTGCTAGAGTTCCAATCATAAGTGCATATAATCCAAGTAGAGAAAGTATGTTAGCTTATGCCTCTCCCTCAAATAGAATAGCAATAACGATTATCGGTCTAGTAACATAGTCAGTTGCCTAGGGACAATCCCATAACTCCTACCACCACTTTTCCACACTCGCCATATTTACTTTAGTTGTTTCTTTACCTTAACAGCCCCTAGTTTTATTTTCGTGTCTTTATTTTCTTGCTAGCTTACCCAAAAACACCTACAAAGTACTTCTAGTTTCATACTTGTTCTAGGTAAAGCTTAACGCCAAGTGTGCGAGAGTTGTATCGGTGGTCGATAGAACTTTAGGGAATATTTGTTCTACCTTTAGCTCCTCGTTGGGTTCGACACTCTTACTTATCGAAAACTGTTGCGATCCCCTATACTTGTGGGTTATCAAGACCTTTTTCTGGCGCCGTTGCCGGGTAGTCAGAGCGTGGGGTGAATATTCTCGTGTGTGCTTGTTTGCTTTATCACTAAGTAACATTTATTTGCTGTTCTTAGTTGTTCTCTATCTTTAGTTATGGATATGGAACACAAAAAACCAAAAAAATTAGAGGTACTTGTTACTCATGAGGATGGGGTAACTCCTAAAACCCCCGATTCTCATTATGTGAGAAATATTATGTACTACTTTGATAATCCTGAGAAAACCCCACTCAACTTTATAACGGGAGACACGTTGGATCAACGTGAATACTTTAGGGATTATCGCTGACACAAAAGGGAAACTATTATGGGATCAATTTATTATGTTGAAGTGGTATGCTAGACAACTATGCTTGAGATATGATTATACTTGTTGCTCTAGGATGAAGTCTCCACATCTTGACTTTTCATGCTAATTTAATGATAATAAAACCTTAGCTTCTTATGCTAAAGGTATATATGATTACTATGATGTGGAACAAATAGAAGAATTTGTTGCTTTTATGGGTGCTTATGAAATATAATCTTTGTTTAAAACTTGTGAAAATTTTGATGATGCTATTTACAGACCTGAAAATTTTGCTATACTTAGATATTGCTATGAAAATTATAAATTCAATGCCAATATTGATGCATTTATTGAGGAAGTTAATGCTGTCCAAGAAGAGACTAATATTTTGCAGGAATCTATGGAAGAAGAAATTGATGAAACTGTGAGCTCAATGGATGAAAGAGATGATGAGGAGAGCGAAGAACAAAAGGAGGAAGAGCGGATTAGCTACCCGTGCTCACCTTCTAATGAGAGTAACTCTTCAACTCATACATTGTTTAATTCCCCTTCGTGCTTACCGGAGGATGATTGCTATGATCCCGTTGATTCTCTTGAAATATCCCTTTTTGATGATGCTTGCTATGCTTGTGGCCAAGATGCCAATATGAATTATGCTTATGGAGATGAACTTGCTATAGTTCCTTATGTTAAACATGAAATTGTTGCTATTGCACCCACGCATGATAGTCCTATTATCTTTTTGAATTCTCCCGATTACTCTATATCGGAGAAGTTTGCACTTATTAAGGATTATATTGATGGGTTGCCTTTTACCGTTGCACATGATGATTTTGATAGATATAATATGCATGTGCTTGCTGCTCCTACTTGCAATTATTATGAGAGAGGAACTATATCTCCACCTCTCTATGTTTCCAATATGATGAAATTGCAAGAAACTGCTTATACTATGCATTGGCCTTTACTATGTGTGTATGAATTGTTCTTTTATGACATGCCGATGCATAGGAAGAGAGTTAGACTTCATCATTACATGATATATGTTACTTTGTGCTCACTACTAAATTACAAATCATTGCTAATTAAAATTGGCTTTGATATACCTTGGGATCCGGTGGATTCATTACTTGAGCACTAAATGCCTAGCTTAATGGCTTTAAAGAAAGCGCTGCCAGGAGACAACCTGAAGTTTTAGAGAGTCATTTATTTCTGTTGAGTGCTTTCATATAGTTTAAAAACAACAAAATAAAGAGGGGAACCCAAAACTTTTCAAAAAGGAAAGTGAAAGTGAGAAAGACAAGCATTGTTGAAGTGGGAGAGCTCCTTGAACTTAGTTCATGCTCATGGCAACTTTGTGAATCTTGATTACAGAAACTTTTCAACAAAAATAATTATCCCCTTGTACAATTCCATTATATTATAAAAATAATGTGCCAAGGTTTGCCTTTAGGATGTTTACAATGCTTGTTGGTTTGTGCAGTGCAGGACAGAAACTTTGGCTGTAGTGCGTGAATTTTAGTATTTTACTGGAACGTCAAATGGTTCTGATTCTTTTTGCACTGTCTTTCCATACAAAGTTTTTATTTTTCCTAATTTTGTCAGAATTTTTCAAGTATCAGAAGTATGGTGAATGTTCAGATTATTACAGACTGTTCTGTTTTAGACAGATTCTGTTTTTGATGCATAGTTTGCTTGTTTTGATGAAACTATCAATTTATATCAGTGGATTAAGCCACGAAAAAGCTATATTACATTATACACAATGCAAAAACAAAATATGAATTGGTTTTCAACAATACATAGAGTAGTGATTTGCTTTATTATACTAACGGATCTTACCGAGTTTTCTGTTGAAGTTTTGTGTGGATGAAGTGTTTGATTGAGAAGGTTTCATGTGAGAAGAAGGAAGAGAGGCAAGAGTTGCTTGGGGATGCCCGAGGCACCCCAAGTAAATATTCAAGGAGACTCAAGCGTCTAAGCTTAGGGATGCTGGGAAGGCATCCCCTCTTTCTTCAACAAGTATCGGTATGTTTTCGGATTCGTTTCGTTCATGCATTATGCGCAAGTCTTGGAGCGTCTTTTGCATTTAGGTTTTTATTTTTCTTTTATGCACCATGCTGGTATGAGATAGTCCTTGATTGATTTATAGAATTCTCTATGCACTTCACTTATATCTTTTTAGTATGGCTTTATAGAATGCTTCATGTGCTTCACTTATATCATTTGAAGTTTGGATTGCCTGTTTCTCTTTACATAGAAAACCGCCATTTGTAGAATGCTCTTTTGCATCACTTATATTTGTTAGAGCACGGGCATATCTTTTGTAGAAAGAATTAAACTCTCTTGCTTCACTTATATATATTTAGAGAGATGACATGAATTGGTCATTCACATGCTTAGTCATAAAATCCTACATAAACTTCTAGATCGCTGAATATGATATGTTTGATTCCTTGAAATAGTTTTGTGATATAAAGACGGTGATATTAGAGTTATGCTAGTGGGTGGTTGTGGATTGTAGAGACACTTGTGTTGAGGTTTGCAAGTCCCGTAGCATGCACGTATGGTAAACTGCTAGTGACAAATAATGAAGCATGGGGTGTTTCTTTGATTGTCTTCCTTATGAGTGGCGGTCGGGGACGAGCGATGGTCTTTTCCTACCAATCTATCCCCCTAGGGGCATGCGTAGTAGTACTTTGCTTCGAGGGCTAATAAACTTTTGCAATAAGTATATGAGTTCTTTATGACTAATGTGAGTCCATGGATTATACGCACTTTTACCTTTCCATCATTGCTAGCCTCTTCGGTACCGTGCATTGCCCTTTCTCACCTCAAGAGTTGGTGCAAACTTCGCCGGTGCATCCAAACCCCATGATATGATACGCTCTATCACACATAAACCTCCTTATATCTCCCTCAAAACAGCCACCATACCTACCTATTATGGCATTTCCATAGCCATTCCGAGATATATTGCCATGCAACTTTCCACCGCTCCGTTCATCATCATCATGACATACTTTACTTTTTTCATATTGCCATTGCGATCATGTAGTTGACATCGTATTTGTGGCAAAGCCACCATGCATTATTTTTCATACATGTCACTCTTGATTCATTGCACCATCCCGCACATCACGGAGGCATTCATATAGAGTCATATCTTGTTCTAGTTTCGAGTTGTAATCCTTATGTTGTAATCAATAGAAGTGTGATGATCATCATTATTAGAACATTGCCCAAAAAAAGAGAAAGGCCAAAAAAAAGAAAGGCCCAAAAAATAAAAAAATAAAATAAAAAGGGCAATGCTACTATATCTTTTTCCACACTTGTGCTTGAAAGTAGCATCTTGTTCTTCATGTAGTGAGTCTCATATATTGTGCTTCAAAGTAGCACCTTGTTTTTCATGTAGTGAGTCTCATAAGTTGTGTTGTTCATACTAGTGGGAATTTTTCATTATAGAACTTGGCTTGTATATTCCTACGATGGGCTTCCTCAAATGCCCTAGGTCTTCATGAGCAAGCAAGATGGATGCACACCCACTAGTTTTCTTTTGTTGAGCATTCATAGCTCTAGTGCATCCGTTGCATGGCAATCCCTACTCCTCGCATTGACATCAATTGATGGGCATCTCCATAGCCCGTTGATTAGCCGCGTCGATGTGAGACTTTCTCCTTTTTTTGTCTTCTCCACATAACCTCCATCATTATATTCTATTCCACCTATAGTGCTATATCCATGGCTTGCGCTCATGTATTGCGTGAGGGTTGAAAAAGCTGAAGCGCTGCTTAAAAGTATGAACCAATTGCTCGGCTTGTCATCGGGTTGTGAATGATGGGGGCATTTTGTGTGACGAAAATGAAGCATGGCCAAACTGTATGATTTTGTAGGATAAGCTTGCTTTGGCCTTGTTGTTTTGAAAAGACATGATTGCTTTATTGTACGTCAAGTATTATTGTTTTTATGTCAAATGATAGACTATTGCTTTGAATCACTCATGTCTTAATATTCATGCCATGATTAGACATATGATCAAGATTATGCTAGGTAGCATTCCACATCAAAAATTATTCTTTTTATCGCTTACCTACCGAGGACGAGCAGGAATTAAGCTTAGATGCTGATACGCTCCGTCAGATCTATAATTTTTGATTGTTCCATGCCAATATTATTCACTTTCATATACTTTTTGGCAACTTTTATATTATTTTTGGGACTAACATATTGATCCAAAGGCCAGCAGTTCTCGTCTGCTGCATGTTTTATGTTTCGCAGAATATCCATATCAAACGGAATCCAAACGGGATAAAACGGACGGAGCTTATTTTTGGAAAATATGGAAAATTCCAAAGAAAAATCCACGCGAGACGGTGCCCGAGGTGGTCACGAGGCAGGGGCGCCCTCCCCGGTGCGCCGCCACCTCGTGAGCCCACCGTAAGGTGGTTCATGCTCTTCTTTGCTGCAAGAAATATAATATTCAGAAAAATTCATGGAGGTTTCAGGCCAATCGGAGTTACGGATCTCCATATATACGTGAAACGGTGAAACAGAGCTGTAATGTAACGCAGAAAGAGAGATAGATCCAATCTCGGAGGGGCTCTCGCCTCCCAAGCCATGTGAGCCAAGGACCAGAGGAAACCTCCTCCCATCTAGGAGGAGGTCAAGGAAGAAGAAGAAGAAGAAGAAGGGGGCTCTTCCCTTGCTTCCCGGTGGCGCCGAACGCCGGGGCCATCATCATCACCGCGATCTACACCAACACCGCCGCCATCTTCACCAACATCTCCATCACCTTCCCCTCTATCTACAGCGGTCCACTCTCCCGCAACCCGCTGTACCTCTACTTGAACATGGTGCTTTATGCTTCATATTATTATCCAATGACGTGTTGCCATCCTATGATGTCTGAGTAGATTTTCGGTGTCCTACCGGTGAATGATGAATTGCTATGATTGATTTGAGTTGCATGTTTTATAATTGGTGCTGTCCTATGGTGCCCTCCGTGTCGCACAAGTGTGAGGGATTCCCACTGTAGGGTGTTGCAATGCATTCATGATTCGCTTATAGTGGGTTGCTTGAGTGACAGAAGCATAAAGCCGAGTAAGAGGGATTGTTGCGTATGGGAATAAAGAGGACTTGATGCTTTAATGCTATGGTTGGGTTTTACCTTAATGAATCTTTAGTAGTTGCGGATGCTTGCTAGAGTTCCAATCATAAGTGCATATAATCCAAGTAGAGAAAGTATGTTAGCTTATGCCTCACCCTCAAATAGAATTGCAATAACGATTATCGGTCTAGTAACATAGTCAGTTGCCTAGGGACAATCCCATAACTCCTACCACCACTTTTCCACACTCGCCATATTTACTTTAATTGTTTCTTTACCTTAACAGCCCCTAGTTTTATTTTCGTGTTCACACTTTCTAGCTAGCTTACCCAAAAACACCTACAAAGTACTTCTAGTTTCATACTTGTTCTAGGTAAAGCGAACATCAAGCGTATGAGAGTTGTATCGGTGGTCGATAGAACTTTAGGAATATTTGTTCTACCTTTAGCTCCTCGTTGTCTTCGACACTCTTACTTATCTAAAACTGTTGCGATCCCCTATACTTGTGGGTTATCACACCCTACAAAAGAAGACAAGGTTCTCCCAAGAGAAGAAGTAGAAGAGAAGAATCACCACCAAGAGAGAGAAGGAGTAGAGATGATCGTTATGAACGAAGACCCTCACGGAGAAGCAAGGATTCAGAAAGGAAGGACAATTCATTAATGAGCTACACAAAACGAAGACATCTGTCGGTGTACTAGAGTAGGGGTCCCCTAGTATCCCGAACTCGTGCACGGGCAGTTGCAGCACCCCGCGGCAAGGCTTGCCTAGTCGCCGCCAAGATCCTCCGTGGTTCCTTTGGAGCCATTCAAGAACAAAGTATTTAACCAAGAAGACGAGACCCCGGCAAGAGGAGCTTGCCAGGAAGGCCACTCAAGGCACGCAGAAGACAAGACCCCGGCAAGAGGAGCTTGCCGGGAAGGCTCGGAGAGCGACAAGCCTCCGGACGCGACAAGGATTCAGCTGCGGCAAGGCACTTGCCGCGCAGTAACCTCTTCATCTCCGCCCAGCTTATCCACCAACGTGTCGCCATGGGACCATTCCATGCGCCACAGGTCAAGAGGTTGTGCAGCCAAGAAAGAGCAGCGATAAGCGGCGCCGACAAGATTGCCATCGTGGCAAACGGTGGCGCCCCGACGGTCCTCACAGATCGTTTAGGCGACAGGACGGGCATTTAATGCTTTTGTCCCTTGCCGTCAGGGTTAGGTAGAGTACACTGTACACTGTACAAGTAGTTGTACCAACCGCAACTCATTTTACGTTTTTGCCCTTGTCTACGCTAACACCTGTCGGAGACCCCTTGAGCATATAAAAGGAGGCCCATGCGCAACGAGAAGGGGTTCGGTTCAGCTCATTCAAACCGTAGACACTCAAAGTTAGGTTTTGTAGCTCTCATCGCCCCTAGCAAGAACACAATACAATCGACAAGCAACAAGAGGAGTATTATCTCCGGAGAGCTCCGGCTGGGTAAACTGCTCGTGTGCTTCGCCGATCGCTTCTTTCAGGCGACTCCGCCCCACCGAACCGAAGGGGCTCGGTCCGCCGTCCCATAGGTGTTCGTGGGTCCGATCAGCTTCCCCGACATCTTTGGCGCGCCAGTAGGGGCGCCGAGGCTGTGTGAACCTGATCCGCGCTCACACGAGCAACATCTTCGTCATCTTCAACATCTTCATCAACATGCCACCGAAGAAGAAGGCTTCGGCGGCAGCGGAGCCGTCTGCGTCGAACCCACTACCTCCGGAGCAAACGGGTGGTGGGGTAGACGCCGGTGGAAGAACGGGCGCCGGCGAGAGAGCTCATGACGCTGCCAAGTCCAAGGACAAGGCTGCGCAAACTTCGGCGTCAGACATGCCCCGCGCCCGCTTTAGAGTTGCTGGGACCAACAGCGCCATGGTATTCACAATACCATACGCCGCTGGATCAAGGCCAAGCTGGAGGATCACGAGGCCCTCAAGACCAGCGTGCACGTCAACATGCTAGCACGAGCGAGGTACGGTCGCCTGGACGGGATGCTGCTCCTTCTAACATAGTTAGAAGTCCGAGCATATCCTGCTCCTCGCACCGTTCACGATTGTCACCCACCACTCCAGCGGAAGCCTTGGCGAGAGCTCAACTGCTCCTCGACTACCCTCCAACAGCCGACAAGGTTGACGAATGGAGGGCCATCATCCAGAGTCTCATCGGCTTTGCCAACAGTGACGCTCCACGGCGACCAACTATCTCGCTGCCGCGGCAAGACGACAAGGCACGAGCCGGTGGCGACGAAACCTATGGGGGTGCGACCACCATGCACTCTCCACCCAGAAGGCCCAGATCACCAGCTCGTTGGATCCACCTCGACAGCGACTCCACCGCGTCATCAGATCCACGAGCTCGCCGTGATCAGCGCCAAGTTCTTCACGAACGACAACAAGAAGACGCTCGAACTCGCATCGAGTGCCGAAGAGAAGCGCGACGTCAGTCAGACCAGCGCGCTGGGCCCTTTGTCGATATGCATGCGCCAGGGGAACCAGCGACTTGTCAGACGCTGTAGGTTGCCCTGCTCACTCGTGAGCTGCGGCAAGTCCAAAGGGCCCAAGAAGAAGAATTCTGCCGACGTGCTGAGAAGTACGATGGCAGGACGATCCGTCGGAGTTCCTCAAGATCTACACCATCGCGGTGCAAGCTGCGGGGACGAGACGACAAGATCCTCGCCAACTACTTCCCGCCGGTACTCAAGCCCAACGCCGATCTTGGCTCATGCACTTGTCGGACAGCTCCATATCCTCTTGGCAGATCTATGCCATCAGTTTGTCGGCGCTTTCACATGCGCCACAAACCTCATGGCTAAGAGAGTGACCTTCATCTGCCGCCTGTAAGGAAGGAGAGTCCTCAAGCAAGTTCATTCAGAGATTCAGCCGCGTGCACTACAACATCCCGTATGTCCACCCTACCATGATGATCGGTCGTGCTCCATCGTAACATGCGGAACCGCAGGATGAGGGAAGAGATGGCGATGTGCAAAGTCAAGGACGTCAGTGAGCTGTATGCCGTGGCCGACAAATGTGCACGTGCTGAGGAAGGGAGGAGACTCCCAGGAGAGAATGCAGAAGCAGGATCCGACAGTGAAGAGACTGCTCCGGCAAAGAAAAGCCGGCGGCAGAACAACAGAAGGAAGAAGAGCAAAGAGGTGCTAGTTGTCGAGCAGTCCGGCAACGGAGGTGGCGCCAACAAGGCCAAAGTTGGTGGCTCCGGCAAGGAGGTTGCCGCTGGCACTGACTGCCAGCCTGTGGCGGCCGCCGACAAGCAGGACAACTCCAACAAGCAGTACTGCAAGATCCACCGCACCAAGGGCCATGACCTCCAGAGCTGCAAGAAGGTCGAGCAGCTTGTTGAACAATGTAGGCTGAGTACGAAAGGCGCGACAAGGAGAAAGCCCAAGAACGTGGCCGGAGGAGTTAGCAAGAAGCGACCCGCCGAGGAGGACGCCATGCAAGGCCAAGCAGCGGCAAGGAGACAGACTTCCCGCTGGTCGCGACAAGGATGAAGACGACGACGACGATGAAGATATGGAAGACGACGAGACCGATGAGCAGGAGTTTCGTAAAGCTACAGAGGTCCTCTCGCCGACGGAGGTGCTTCTCCAGATACTTCACACCGCCAACTCAAGCAAAGGATGCGGAAGTTAATGCAGCAGTAACCATTCGTAGAGTCACGCAAGCCTCTAAAATGGTCCAAGACGCCTTATCATCTTTGATATTGAGGACCACCCGATCGCATAATCTGCGGTCGGTGCTTGCCGATGTTGGTCTCACCAACTATCCGCAACCTCAAGGTCACCAAGATGCTAGTTGACGGCGGGCCGGCTTGAATCTAATCTCCTCCGCGGTGCTCCGTAAGCTTCAAATCCTCGACAACGAGCTCAAGAGACCGCACATTCCAAGGAATCAATCCGGAAGGAGCAAGTCAAGGGAAGATCACGCTGTCGGTAACATTTGGCAGCGAAGCTGAACTTTAGGATCGAGAGGGTCACGCTCGACGTTGTTGATTTCCCATTGCCTTACAACGGGATACTTGGCCGTCCAGCACTCGCCAAATTCATGGCAGCCTCTCATTATGCATACAACCTACTCAAGATGCCAGGCCCGATAAGCATCATCTCTGTCCATGGCGACAAGAAGGATGCTCTTATCTGCGCCGACAAGATCTACCGGAAGCAGCAGCTGCAATGTAAAGCAAGTCACTTGCCGCTGAAGCTCCCGGGGAGAAGAAGAAGACCAAGTCCGCAAGAGCTCGATGCCCACTCCGGCAAGCGCACTCTTCGAGTGCTGCGCCACCGCCGAGGACGCACCATCGAGCTCCACCGCAAGTGCAAGAAGACGATGGCAGCTCCACCAAAGACCAAGAAGGTGCCCGCCAAGGAGGACGGCACCGGTGGTACCTTCACCATCGCGACACTCTCGACCCTAAATAGGAAGGCGCTGCCGTTGTTTTCTCATGGGCGAATGTCGACGTGTTTGCATGGCAACCGTCTGACATCCCCGGTGTTCCCAGGAAAGTAATTGAGCATCGCCTAGCTGTCTGTCCTCATGCGCGACCCGTCAAGCAGAAAGTCAAGAAGCAGGCAGTGGAGCGCCAAGAATTCATCGCAGAAGAGATCAAGAAATTGGAAGCAGTAGGCCTTGTCAGAGGAGTGCTCCATCCTACGTGGTTGGCCAATCCTGTAGTTGTGCGCAAGGAAAATGGGAAATGGAGACTTTGTATCGACTTCACAGATGTTAATAAAGCTTGTCCCAAAGACCCATTTCCCTTGCCGCGCATCGACCAGATTGTTGAATCCACGGCCGGATGTGATTTGCTTTCATTTCTTGATGCATACTCAGATATCATCGATCTTCATGGCGTAAGAGGATGAGGAGAAAACCGCATTCATTACTCCATGTGGCACATACTGCTTCATACGGATGCCTTCGGTTTGAAGAATGCTGGTTCAACGCTTGCAAGAGTAGTCCATGACGCTTTTGAGCCGCAAATGCACGTAAATGTAGAAGCCTACATGGATGACATAGTGGTCAAAAGCAAGGACAAAGCAACTCGTTCAAGATTTAGATGAGACCTTTGCAAATCTGCGCAAGATCAACCTCAAGCTCAACCCCGAGAAGTGCGTGTTTGGAGTCCCTTCCGCAAGCTTCTCGGTTCTTCGTGTCTCTCGGGAATTGAAGCCAATCCCGACAAGATCAAGGCCATTGAGCAGATTGAAGCACCAAAGCGTGTCAAGGATGTACGAAGACTTGCCGGTTGCGTGGCTGCTCTCAAAGCAGGTTTATCTCTAGGTCTGCTGAGCGCCGCCCGCCATTTTCAAGATTTTGAAAAGGCAGGTCCAATGAAATGGACTCCGGCGGAGGCTGCGCTGCAGACTTAAAGAGGTACTGCCCTCCACTCCAATACTTGTCGCACCTAAGCCGCAAGAGAAGTTGCTGCTATATAGCGGCAACCAATCAAGTGGTTAGTGCTGCGTTAGTAGCGGAAAGGGAGGCGACGATGAGCCGCAACCAAGGCAGATGCATCCAGCGACAAGGTGGGGCTTCACCGACAAGCTCGTCCCGACAAGGACGGATCTGCGCAGCGCGCGTAGAAGATACGAAAAGGATGGTGCAGCGCCAAAGGTACTTTGTCGCCCCCTTCTACAGGGGCTAGGTCAAGGTACTGTGTGCGTAAATTGCTTTTCGCCTCCTCATGGCTCCTCGAGAAAGCTGCGCCATTACTTCCAAGCACATGAGATAACAGTCGTCACTCGTTTTCCCCTGAAAAGGATACTGCAAAATCCAGAGGCAACAGGCAGGATTGTCGAGTGGGTACTGGAACTGTCAAGCTTTGGCCTCAAATTTGAAAGCACTTCAACTATCCAAAGCAGAACATTGGCAGAATTCATAGCAGAATGGACGCCAACACAAGACGAAGAAATTCCAGAGATGAGCATCCCCGTCAAGGAAGCAAGCAAAGAGTGGCTGATGTACTTTGATGGAGCCTTCTCGCTGCAAGGCGCCGGTGCCGGCGTGCTGCTTGTCGCGCCCACCGGAGAGCACCTCAAGTACATAGTCCATATGCACTTTCCCAAGGAGCAAGCAATGAATAATACTGCAGAGTATGAAGGTTTGCTTGCCGGTCTCAGAATTGCCGTAGACCTTGGGATAAAGAAACTCATTGTCAGGGGTGACTCGCAGCTTGTCGTTCGCCAAGTGAACAAAGATTATCAGAGTTAGTTGATGGAAGCCTACGTTGATGAAGTGTGAAAGCTAGAAGAGCACTTTGACGGCCTACAAATGGAACATGTTCCGAGAGCCCAGAATGATATTGCTGATGGCCTGTCAAAGTGCGCCGCACTCAAGTTACCCGTGGAACCAGGGATTTTTGTGCTCAAGCTGACTCAACCAACCGTAACGCCATCAACTCGGATGTAACAAGAAGAGGAAGTTGATTTCGGTGACTATTTTCCGCAGAGCTTCCTCAACCGCCGCCAAAAGGTCCCTCAGATCAACACCAAGAGTGCCGAGCAGCAGTCCGCTCCGACAAGCCCTAGGGTTTGTTTCGCTGAAGCGACGCCCCGACAAGCTTTGCTCCGCAAGCTTGCCGGGAACATCAAGCTCCGCCGAGCCACGTGTTCTGCCGAGAAGCGGATGTTCCCGCAGCAGCAGATGTGCCTTTAGTCCTTGTTGTCGAGCCGCAAGCTCCGCATGGGCACAAAGAGATTGTCCATTTCTTCGAGACAGAGAACTTCCCAAGAGCAAGAAGAAGCGGAAAGAGTAGCCCGGCAGTCAAGTATGTACCAGTTTGTCGACAAAGACGCTGTATGTAAGAAGACTCAACGGTGTGAAATTGAAGTGTATTCACCGAAGATGGATGTAAGCTGTTGGCAGAGATACACGGAGGCATATGTGGTCACCACATTGGCAAGAAGAGCACTTGCCGCAAAGCTTCCGAAGGTTTTTTCTCGCCAACAGCCCTCCGTGATGCAACCGCACAAGTAACCAAGTGTGAAGCGTGCAAGGCCCATTCCAAACAGATACACCAGCCAGCTCAAGCTCTCCAGACGATCCCTTTATCCAGTGCCATTTTGGTCCAGGGTCGACATTCTCGCCCTTCCCCGAAGCTGCCGGGGCTTTGAGTACTTGTACGCCGTAATCGACAAGTTCACAAAGTGGCCGGAAGTGGAAGCAGTAGGAAGGTGATAGCACGATACCATCAATCAAGTTCTTCAGTCGATTGTTTGCCGCTTCGATTCCAACAGGATCATCACCGACAACGGCACACAATTCACGAAGTCGCACCTTCATGCAAGACGCCCAAGATCTTGGCGCCAAGGTTCAGCTTTGCTTCCGCTGCTCATCCGAGAAGCAACGGTCAAGCAGAGAGGGCAATGCTGGCGTGCGCGCGGGCTCAAGACCGAACTTTCGACAGTCTGCACAAGTGCGGAAGAAACCGGATTGAGGAGCTGCCGGTGGTTCTTTGGTCGATCAGACGACGCCAAATCGAGCCACCGCCGACACCTTTTGCTCTAGTCTATGGAGCAGAGGCAGTTCTCCCCACGGAACTCAGATAATGGGTCACCTCGAGTACTCGCTATGATGAGTTTGAGCAAGAGCAGCTGCGACAAGATGACGCTGCTCCTTGAGGAGGACCGCCTTTCAGCTGCCGATGAGCTGCTCGATACCGAAAGCTTTGTGCCGCTACCATAGCCGCAGTTAACGCCAAGTCTCGAGGAAGGCGACCTTGTTCTTCGCGATTCAGTCCGCCAAGAATTCCAACAAGTTGACGCTGAAGTGGGAAGGCCCTTATCGGGTGAAACGAGTCACTAGGCTCCGGCGCCGTCCGCTTTGAGACCGAAGATGGCATTCCGGTGAGCAACTCCTGGAACATTGAGCATCTTCGTAAGTTTTACCCATAGGGCGCGGTTGCCGGAACCTGTTCCGGCAACCACCTTTTGTACAAGTCTTGCCGATGCTGCATGTAATCCTTTGTACAAAGCCGGGCGCAGATCCCGTGCATAAGTAAAGCTCATGTGTTACGCACATCTGGTCAATTTCATGCTTTCATCATTTTATTGCATGTTTTGGCTAACACTTTGTGCAGCACCCACACCCGGTAAGCAATAACGAGCCGCTGGGCTGCATAACTTTATTTTCTTCTTTCTTTTCTCAAAGAAAGGAAGGTTCCTCGCACACAAGTTAACCAGGGGAAGGAGAAGATAATGCCATGGACCAAGCGCCGCCGAGGAAATTTCACCTTATCGAAGCAAACGATGTAAAAGCTAAGTTGCCAAAGTTTGAGCAATTAGTTTTAAATTTTAAGTTATCTTCCTCGAACGATAGTACTTTGTATGGAAAACCTATGCGGAGGAACCAACTCAGAGCTAGTCGCGCCTTTGCTTTGTTTCGAGTCCGCTCAACAACTTAAGTGAGCTGCAACTAGTTATGATAAGGTTGCTTGTCGGAAGCGGCACCGCCAAAGAGCTCGTCGACGTTCGCACTCAGCCATGGCAAAGGTGCCTACACCGACAAGTTCCCTAAAAGCGTAGGGCAAAAACATACAAAGGAAGGAATCGAGTAAAGGAAATAACATTGCAATCATCGCCTAAGATAGAGTTATATTACAAAATAGCTTGTCGCAGATCTAATAAATTGTTCTAAACATGATCAGCAGCGACAAGGGAAAGATAAAATTGGCGGCCTAGTCTATGCGGTCGCCGTCAACCCGCTTGATCTTGCCCACCTTGTCCACAATGGGTGCGACAAAGGCTTTGAGCGCCTCCACATCGGCATCTGGCGGCAAGGATCTGAGGACGCCGTTGAGGTTGAGGCCTGGATTGCGGAAGGCCACCTTCATCAACACCTTCTGGAGGGATCCTGCATAGATCTGGTGCGATTCCTCGGCCAGCTACTTTGGGATCTCTTTCCGGAGTCGCTGGAGAGCCGTCACCACGCCCTTGAGGAACAAGCTGAGCTTGGCGCTGGGTTGGAGGTGCTCATCGGTGGAGTACCCAAGATCCACCATCCCAAGCTCCATCAGCTCCTTGTCGATGGCGGCGGCGATATTCACAAGACCTTCGGTCCAGTGCTCCACATTCTCCCTGAAGGTGCTCTGGGCGGTAGTAGCACTCGCCAGCAGCGCCTCGACGGCCTTGATTTTCTCCAACAGCCCACCTCCCGCCTCCTTGGCGCCGCCCAAAGGTCCTGCATGAGGGTGGTCAACTTCAGTCAAGATCTGCTTTGGAGTCCTTGGCGGCGCTGAAGCCCTTGCTCCTCTCGGCGAGACGGCCCCGCAGCTCGCCAAGAGTGTAGGCGTCCTTCTCGCCGTGCTTGAGCACAGCAAGCTCCTCGCCGCTTTTCTCGAGACTGGCCTCCAGCTGCGCCACCTTCATCTCCAACTCTTTCTTGGCGGCTCTCGGCGGCGCGCATCGCCCTTTGCTTCCTTAAGAGCCCCGCCAAGTGTCTCTCGCGACAAGCTCCTCCTCGTGGCTGTCAAGGTTGATCTTCCATCGCGCCACTCGCTTTCCTGCGCAGAGAAGCTTCGCGGGCGATCCTCCGCTGCTTCTTCAACCTCTCGCTTCTCAAGGATGAAAGCGCGCGCCATCAATTTGCTCCCGCCTTCGCTAAGGACCGGAGAGCCTCTGTTGATTCCCGGAGCTCCTCCACGCTTCTCTATGTCTACTCCTTCGCTGCGACAAGCGCTTCCCGACTCCAACTTGGCTTGTCGGGCGCGGTAGAGCGACAAGAAGCTTCCTCGCACTGCTCTTTTCCTCGACTTCGCCGCTGCTGCTTGGCGCGGCCCACCAGCGCCAGCCTCAGCGGAGGCGAGCAGCTCTCCGTCAAGGTCTCGCCGACCGGTGCCCCGGAGCTCGACGACCATGGAAGCTTGATGAAGACGCCGTCGCCGCCTTCGATAGGCGCCCGGGCTGGGGCTCTTCGAGCCTCGACGCTGCACCATGGCGGAGGGATCGGCGGTCGGCGAAGCGCCTCGGCGCCCTGCGGCCTCGTGGTCGCTGCAGGATCGCCAGATCCTCGCCGCCTTTGCAGCGCAGCCTTGGCGGCCTCTTCGCGGCGGACCCATCGGTGCCAGCCTCTTCCTCCATGGTGGCGACGTCGCTGCTGTTGCTGCTGTCCTCCTCGCAGCCGCCTCGGGCCTCCGCTGGCTCAAGGTGGATGGATCTCGACGACCAGAAAAGAAAGAATAGTCAAGCAAATGTTTGAAAAGAAAAACAGAAGAAAAAGAACCCAAGGGAAATTTTCACGCAAGAGGATTACTGCGATGGGATTCTGTAGCCATGGTCTCACCATCGGAGGATCATTAGTGCTGTCCTTGTCGGAGAAGTCTCCTTGCCGGGAACGCCCTTGCCGGAGAATCCTCCTTGGCGCGTAGTCAAGCAGATGGTATTTCGGGAGCGACTTCCGGGCACTCCTGATGAGGCTGCTCGCTTCCTACACAAACCAACAAATGATATCAATAAAGAAGGAGCACCCATGCACACCTAACAAGAAGAAGTGAACCGTATACTTACTCGGGGCCAGCTGGGGGCTGCTGAGGAACGGTTGCGGGTCCGCAAGGGGTCTCAAGCGCCGCCTCAAGTTGCCACGGTGGATCGTCTCAATGACGCACCACCGGGTCTTGGCTCTTCGACGCCTTCCAGGCCAGCGTCAAAAGGAAAGAGTTCAGAATGAAGCAAATCAGATTCAAGACGAAGCAACAAAATTGAAGAAATACAAGCACAATATTGAAGCTTACTCTTATTCTTCCTCGTCGGAGCTGAGCGCGGACAGATCAAATTCCAGCTCGCCTCCGGTGCGACGAGGCGGAGGGGTGGGCTCTCTTGACCGCTTGGCGGAGGTGTCGGCGGTGGCCTGGGAGGATCCCGCCCCAGTTGTCGCAGCAGTGTGGGGTGCTCCCGCGGCAACAGTGCTTGCCGCGGTAGAGCGCGTGCTGGCGCTGCGTTGTTGGCCCGCCTGCCGCCTGCCTCGCTCTCTCGCCTTATGGAGACGCCTCCTTAGCGGAGTCGGCCCGCTTATGCAAGCTGCTGGATAGTGGGGAAGAAGCGCCGGCTGGTTCGCTCGACTTCGCCTCGGTTCGCAAGCTCTTCCTCACCGATTTAACTCCCTTCGCTCGGCAAGGCTTGACGCCTCGCTGCATCTGCCTCCTCCACGGTGTACCGAAGACGCCAGCGGCAGAATGCTGCCGCCTCCTCCAACTCTGTGGCAATGCGCTGCATTTCGCTGTCGGTGGTGTCGCTGGTGAGCTTCTTCGCTCGTCGGGCGGATCGGCACTTCTCCAAGCTGTCGAAGAACTGCCGCGACGACGTCGTCCGCAGTTTTGCCAGGTTGGAACGATCCCATGTGAATCGCACAACGGCATAATGGCGCGGATGCGGTCAAGCTTAAGAGTTGTTGCATTAATGGGACGACCCTCGCAACCTAAACCACTGGGGTGATCGGGTCATGCTTGAACAGCTCTAGCAGTATCGCACCTAACTCCAAGATGTTGAAATTCCGGTTGAGGCCCGAGCGCAGCCTCATGATGTCCGCCATGCTTTGAACTCCCAAGCAGGTCTCCTCCTCTCCTGCAAGGGAGATGGCGCGGTGGCGAAAAAATCTGCGCCAAATGCGCCGACGGTGAGTCCGCAAGCTCGAGGCGCAAGATCCGGTCACAGCAATCTTCAACCTAGCATCTTCCGCCAAGTTGCTCCAATCGTTGTCGTGCATTATTGGAGTTTGGCGCAGGCGTGAAGGGCTGCGGTTCTCCTCAACGATCCAACACCAATTGGCTCTCCATTCCTCCCACTTGCTGCGGAGCTCTCCTTCTAGATAAGCTTTTTCTTGCTGATCCCGAGATCCAAGCAATCCCTCCGCAAGTGGCTCTCCTCTCTCAACGCTGGGCATGAAGAAGTGGCGGAAGAGGGCTACGCTTGGGTGGACTCCGACAAAGTTTTTGCAAAGGTGTCAGCGAAACTGCCATGGTCGAGACAGCATTGGGGTGAAATCAAGGAGGCGGAGCCCGTGAGGTGTTCATGATATTGCAGAAAAATTCAGAGAAGGGCAGGCAGAGCCCGCAGTAGAAGAAAAGCGCAAAGAAAGGGTACCCGCTTGGGGCTAGTTCTGCGGTGGCGGGAGTACACTGCGCGCGGATGCGCACGCGTCTCCGTCGACTGTAAGAGGTAGTAGCCTCCTCACTCCTTTAAGGCCGAGCTGGGGGAGAAGATGGCCTGCTCTTTCGCAGCGCCACGAGCCGCTGCGCCTTGGCCGACTTCACGCCCTTCCCCTTGTCAGCTTTCGGAGCCATGGCGGAGGCGGTGGAGGAGACCGACGGCGTTGATGGCGCTGGTGGCGAGAGGGGGTGGAGCGCTGCTCTCTTCGCACTAGAGAGGAAGGGGGGAGCGGCGGTGGTTTTCGAGATGGGACAGCAAATGGTAAGGTAGGCGACCTGCCCCTGTTTCCCCTGTTTATAAGGAGGGAGAGGGGGCGGACGTTTCGCTTTGCCAAATAAAGAAACCCCCCACGATCTCTCCCACGACGCCACGCTCGGGCGCGGCTGCTCGTGGGGACGTGGTGGGTCCGGAGCAAGTTACGGCGTGATCTAGGCCGCGTGGTCTGCAGACTGTTTTGGGCCTGGCCTAACAGCGCCCGGCACCGTGTGTGGCCCAGGCCCGGGGGCTCCTATCGGTGTACTAGAGTAGGGGTCCCCTAGTATCCCGAACTCGTGCACGGGCAGTTGCAGCACCCCGCGGCAAGGCTTGCCTAGTCGCCGCCAAGATCCTCCGTGGTTCCTTTGGAGCCATTCAAGAACAAAGTATTTAACCAAGAAGACAAGACCCCGGCAAGAGGAGCTTGCCGGGAAGGCCACTCAAGGCACGCAGAAGACAAGACCCCGCAAGAGGAGCTTGTCGGAAGGCTCGAGAGCGACAAGCCTCCGGACGCGACAGGATTCAGCCGCTGCAAGGCACTTGCCGCGGCAGTAACTCTCTTCATCTCCGCCTCCAGCTCATCCACCAACGTGTCGCCATGGGACCATTCCATGCGCAAGGTCAAGAGGTCAGCAGCCAAAGAAAGAGCAGCGATAAGCGGCGCCGACAAGATTGCCATCGTGGCAAACAAAGGGCGCTCCCGACGGTCCCTCAGCAGATTGTTTAGGCGATGTGGACGGGCATTTAATGCTTTTGTCCCTTGCCGTCGTGGTTAGGTAGAGTACACCGCTGTACATCGTATAAGTAGCTATACCAACCGCAACTCATTTTACGTTTTGCCCTTGTCTACGCTTGCCTGCTCGGAGACCCCTTGAGCATATAAAAGGAGGCCCATGCGCAACGTAGAAGGGGTTCGGTTCAGCTCATTCGAAACCAGAGACACTCAGGCTAGGTTTTGTAGCTCTCATCGCTCCCTAGCAAGAACACAATGCAATCAGACAAGCAGCAGAGGGAGTATTATCTCTCCCGAGAGCTTCAAGCTGGGTAAACTGCTCGTGTTTAGCCTCGACCGCTTCTTCGCAGGCGACCTCCGCCCCCCACCGAACCGAAAGGGGCTCGGTCCGCCGGTCCCATAGGTGTTCGTGGGTCCAATCAGCTTCCCCGACAACATCAAGCTCATGTTGGTGAATGGGTATCCGGCTCCGACTCCGACCATCACTCCGAGAGAAGCTATCACTCCGACTCCGAATACACTCAAGATGAAGGTGTTGCCGGTCTAGCACTTGTATCAACCAACTCCTACGACATATTTGAATCACCAAATGAAGGAATTGGTAGATGCTTCATGGCCAAAGGTCCTAAGGTAACACACCCTGAGTATGTTGATTTTGATTTTGATGAAGATGACTTGCTAGGTGATGATGATTTACTTGTTGACAAATCTAGTGATGAATACTATGATGAAACGTCAATTAATCATGCTAATCAAGCTGAAACGAATGACAATGATAAGGAGAAAATTGAGCATCTAACTAACGAACTAAACACTCTTAAGTTAGCTCATGAAACTATCTTTGAAGATCATCGAGAGCTTTTAAGGGCTCATGAGAAGTTACTCTTTGAAAAGCTCAATCTTGAGCAAGAGCATGAGTTCCTAAAAGCGATCAATGATGATCTTCGTAAGAAAAGTTCTTCTTACATTGCCAAGCGTTTACTCTTATCTACTTACATGCCTCAAGTCAAGTCTAGTAACAAGAACAAGAAAGATTCTTCCTCTAGTAGTAACAATAACAATGCTAAATCCAATATTGTTGCTTCTAGTAGTTCTCTTGATTCCACTAATGATTCTCTTAGCCGAGTTACACTTGAGCAAGAAAACAGCTTATTGAAGGGAATTATAGAGAAAGGTGTATACAAGAGCCTTTCCGGGAGTAAGCAATTTGAGGAAATTGTACGCAAGCAATGAAGGCACCGGAAGAATCAAGGTGTTGGTTTTGAACGAAAGTTCAATGCCAATGGAGTTGAATGGGAAGAAGATCAATACCCCAAGACGAAGTTTGTTCCTCAACAAGAGAAGTATGATCCTACTTCCTTCAAGGGAACACAAGCACAAGATGATCTTCCACCACAAGACCACAAGAACAAAGGCAAGGACAAGCTTCAAGAGGAAATTGATGCATTTGAAGAAGCACCTAAGTCCTTGGTCAAGTGGGTTCCCAAGACTACGTTAAGTTCTACTTCATCAAGTACAACTACTACACCAAGGATTCCCATCAAGATGATGTGGATCCCGAAGAAGAAGAACTAGAGAGTTCTTGAGGGTGACTCTGCCAACATTTTTCACTCATATCATTATGGCAAGGACAAGTGCAATCAACTTCCATATCTTGCACTAGTTCAAGGAGTCAAAAACCCTCATGTTGGTAAGGCAAGGGACAAGGTAACCTAATGTTTTCATGGACATCATTTTGTGTGTGCATCACTCTATGTCTATGGATATTTTTGTTTGTTCCTTGTGGGACTAACCCATGTAGGTATTGAAAGTGCAACTCACGCCAAAGGATTGCTCCAAACGATCTACATCAACATAGAGCATCCACATCTTCAACACCTACATGAAGTCATCATCGACAAAACCCAAGGTTAATTTATCCCTCTAAGGGGGGATCTCACATCTAGGGGGAGCTTAACTCTAAGAATTGAGTCAAAGCAACTCTAATGATGTGAACACATAAATGCTTTATGTAAAAGTGGTAACCCCACTTGAGCTTAAACGATGAGTATGACCAATGATCAAATGTTCTCATTTGACTCCTAAGTCAATATACTCATAATATAGATGACCTAGTCATCGCCAATTGTTTGATAGATGCTAGAATTGGTTGTGCATGCTTTGTCACATATTCATTTGTCATCTTATTGTGTGAGCATGTTGGTTGCATATTTACTCATTCGAGGACATTCACTTGTTGTTTTGATTGATTGGCTTCTTTTTCTTTGGCCAAGTGGATGGACAAGAATGCCTAAGAACCTTCTCTAGCTATCTATGCTTTGCTCGTCTCAAACTCTATTCATGCTACATCACAAAATTTGATCAAATCAGATTCGAACCACTCTGTGTGAGGAGCACTCGGAGTCCCCGATTCGTCATAGACTTAAACTTCCGAAACTTCTTTATGATTTTCGGTTTGACCGATTCCTCCATTTCGGTCATACCGAGATTACTAAGTCAATCTAGGTTTTCATCTCGGTGCAACCGATTTGTACTTTTCGGTCACACCGAGTTGCTATAACTGTTCACAGTTTTGCATCTCGGTGCCACCGAGTTGTACCACTTTCGTCACACCGACGTGGTCGGGCTATATATACGCACGGCAAAATTAGGAAAACTTTCTCCGAATCTTCTCGCCACAAGATAGCTCGCTCGCCAACTTGGTCTACGGATCGTAGACTTCGTTGCCAGCTGCCTCCAGTCACTGGTCTCCGCCGCCGTCAACGGAATTCTCCTCCGCCGTTGCCGCCGTAGCGAGTTCCCGCCGAACTAGGGTATGCACTCGATCACAGTGCTTTCCTCGTCCAAATCTCAGCACATTGTGTTCATTATGCATCTTGCCATGATTTAAACACTCCTATCTAGACAAATCAATCCTTAGAATAGTTGCGATTCGAAAATTTAGGGTTAGGTTTCCGCCGAAACCATCTCAGACCCACCGATTTGAAAAACTCGGTCCCACCGATTTGGCTAATGCCATTGCACTAGTAAGTCTCGGTCTGACCGAGAATTGCTAATCGGTGTGACCGATTTTAGGACTTTGTGAAACCCTAGCAGTCTCGGTGCCACCAAACTGTGACTCGGTCTGACCGAGTTCACTAGTTTAGATTCCAAAACTGCTTCGGTATCACCGAGTTTGAAAATCGGTAGATCCGAAATGTTTTCAGTGGGAAACTAAAACTAAGTTTTTTGAATCATTCTTTTGCAAAAATCTCTACATTTTGTGATGCTCATCCTCTCTACCTCATCTATAACTATTCACAGGGTCAGCAGTCAGTTGACAGCATGTTAGACCAAAGTGATAGCGCGAACAAATCTGAAGAGCAGATCCAATTGAGCGAGGGCACTAGTCCCCCAAGCAGCTCAGATGAGGGGAGCAGAAGCACTCCGAGAAATTTGCCCAAGGCTGCCACAAGGACAAGAAAGAAGAAGACCTCATAGTCTGAGGATGAGGATTATGTGGCGGTTGAGGATGAGGCAAGCTCCAAGAAGAAAGTGCTCAAGAGGGAGTTCAGCTCATCTGCAGTGAAGCCTGGTTTGAAAATGAAAAGGCCAGCAGGTAGAAAACCAATGTCCAAAGCCAGAGTGTCTACTCAAGCTCCTTTGGAATCTCAACCCAAAGAGCATGTTGCTGCAGAGGGAAAGAAAAGGAAAGAAAGGGTCAAGAAGACCATGGCAAGAGTGATAGGGAAGCCTTCCATGATGGAAGAGGAAGAAGAAGAAGAGGTTGCAGAACCAGCACCCAAGGCACAAAAGCTGATGGGTGATGCTATCAAATCAGGGGCTGCAACTTCTAAGCCCAAAGCTGCCCCCAAGCCCAAGAATGCACCCAAGAGGAATACCAGGAGCATACCAAAGAGCTGAAAAGAACAAGGCCCCAATGCCCGAGGTAGATGTCAAGAAGATGAAGAAGGGCAAGTCCTAAGGAAGCTCAAACCCAAGATCCCTGACCACAATGATGCTCATCCTGTGGCTGAAAACATGAAGATCGGGAGAGATAATGGGTTGAGGCTATGGAGAGAGTCGATCCATATGCCACGAGGAGAAGGACTGCTGTGGACTACGTGTTCCACACCAAGGAGCAGCAGGACTTTTATGAGACTATCTTGCTGGATAAGAAGCCCATAGTTTGCGATATGAGATTGGTCAACTGGACCTACATGAAGGAGAACACGAACACTACCTCGAGTATATGACAGCTTCAAGGCGTGTGGAGTTGCTGATTTTGTTGGGCGAAGCTCACCAACTGGAACGATGAACTTATCATGCAATTTTACTCCACATCACATTTCTATCCGATGGCGTGATAGTGTGGATGTCGAAGGAACCAGATATCGCCTACCATAGAGGAATGGGCAAGTTTGATCAATGCCCCAAAGGAAAGTGAGGATGACCTGGACATTTATGGTAAGAAGAAAATGGATCATAACTCTATGTCACACATGTACAAGGAGATCCCAGATGATGCCCTTGAGACCTTCAAGTTCGGATCAGTCCATTTTCTGCTGTCAGGGCTGCCTACGATCAACTGGATCTTAAGGCATACTCTATTGCCCAAATCAGGTGACCATAACATGATTAGAGGGCATGCAATCAATTTGCCTCATGTTTTTGATGTGCCCCAGAAATTCAAGGTCATGAGCCTCATAGTCGAGACAATTAAGAGGACAACAGCAGATCAGAAGAGAAGCTGTGGTTATGCCCCAAAGATTCAGGAGTTGATAAACTCGAAGATGGGCACAGGAAAGTATCTATTGGATAAGGAACACATGGTTCTCTATCCTGAATTTGAGGAAAATCGAGTTGTCATGACTGAGAATGAACCATCATCAGTGCAAGCTCAGGAGAGAAAGGAGAAGGCAAGGCAAGAGAAAGCTGCAAAGATGCCCACTCAAGTAGAGGCATCTGACTACTTTCTGAAGAACAAGCAGGAGCAGCTTGGTTACTTAATAGCATCAACTCTACGGATTGAGAAGGGGTTGGCCACCCTAACTCAAAACCAGGAGAGCCTGGAGAGAATCATGGAACAAAAATTCTATGATCTTGATGTCAAAGTGACTAAGATTCAGTCAGCTGTGGAGCAGTTACAAGATGATATGCAGGATAGGAAGGGCAAGACGACAACTGATGCATTTGCCAGAGTGCCTAGAGCTCAGAGGTTAGCTGCAGTGCCAATTCCAGACACCAGAGCCACTTCTTCAGCTCCAGCTACAGCTCCAGCTCAACCAGCTCCAGCTCCAACTTCTTCAGCTCCTACCACGCCTCATCGATGCGCTCATCCTTGAGTCCTGTCTACACCACCACCAAGACCAAGCCCGAGAGACGACATAGTGCTATGCATTTTCTAGGAACTTTTTGGTAACTTGTTGCCAAAGGGGGAGAAAAATGTATAGATCATAGGCTTCGAGAGAGAGAGATATATGCTTTTGTCCTCTCTTGTCTTCTTGGTTGAACATTTTTTTGCGTTTGATTGCTTGAGATACTATGCATTACCTGTGAGACATTGATGATCATGTGTTTGATCATAAGCTACACTTATGCCTTTTATGATATTATCTTATTTATCCTTATATGACCATTCACTGTGCTTGGTGATGAGTGCATGTATTCAATCGTTATTATTTTGAGCGCTCCACCAAGATGTATGTGACATGGAAGAGTAAGCCATGAGCCTAATTTCTTGTGCATTTGCAGTCCAAAGCAAATCCTAAGATATGCACAAATTTAGGGGGAGCTCTTGCTTATCACATACTTCTCAAAGAGACGATGTTTTTCAGTTCTATTATCATTTATCGAAGCTTTGATCTATATGTTGTCATCAAATTACCAAAAAGTGGGAGATTGAAAGTGCAACTATCCCTAGGTGGTTTTGGTAATTCATAACAACATATAGCTCATTGAGCTAATATTATTCCAAGATGAATATTTCAGGAAAGCTCAATGAATGGCATGGCATGGATGATGAAAGTGGATCCCTCAAAATATTAAGGACAAAGGATTGGCTCAAGCTCAAAAGCTCAAGACTCTACATTTTACATTTTAGTGATCCAAGATCACAGTGAGTCTATAGGAAAAGCCAATACTATCAAGAAGGGATGAGGTGTTGCTTAATGAGCCTCTTACTCCATGTGCTTAGTGATATGCTCCAAAACCCTCCACTACTTTCTCACATCCACTTATGACCTAAACTCTAAGTCAAACTCGGCCCTACCGATTCTTTCTATCCGGCGCCACCGAGTTCTGATGTCATAGCCACTGCCATAAACCCTAGGCAAATCGGTTTCACCTATAGGGATCTCGGTCTCACCGAGATGGGATTGTAATCTCTCTGTTTCCCTTCGTAACGTTTCGGTCTAACCGAAGTGAGCGATCGGTCCCACCGAGATTACAATGTAAACTCTCTGTTTCCCTTTTGTAACTTTTCGGTCTCACCGAAAGAGCAAATCGGTCCCACCGAGTTTACCTGACCAACTCTCTGGTTAGCTAATTACCAAATTTGGTCTCACCGAGTTTGTGTAATCGGTCTCACCGAGATTACGTTATGCCCTAACCCTAACCATATCGGTCCTACCGAGATGCATGTCAGTCCCACCGAAACCCTAACGGTCACTAGGTTTACTAAATCGGTCCGACCGAGTTTGTTGATTTGGTCCCACCGAGTTTGGTAAATTGAGTGTAACGGTTAGATTTTGTGTGGAGGCTATATATACCCCTCCACCTCCTCTTCATTCGTGGAGAGAGCCATCAGAACAAACCTACACTTCCAACTTACCGCCTCGAGAGAGAACCACCTACTCATGTGTTGAGGCCAAGATATTCCATTCCAACCACATGAATCTTGATCTCTAGCCTTCCCCAAGTTGCTTTCCACTCAAATCCTCTTTCCACCAAATCCAAATCCCGTGAGAGAGAGTTGAGTGTTGGGGAGACTATCATTTGAAGCACAAGAGCAAGGAGTTCATCATCAACACACCATTTGTTACTTCTTGGAGAGTGGTGTCTCCTAGATTGGCTAGGTGTTACTTCGGAGCCTCCAACAAGATTGTGGAGTTGAACCAAGGAGTTTGTAAGGGCAAGGAGATCGCCTACTTCGTGAAGATCTACCGCTAGTGAGGCAAGTCCTTCGTGGGTGACGGCCATGGTGGGATAGACAAGGTTGCTTCTTCGTGGACCCTTCGTGGGTGGAGCCCTCCGTGGAATCGCGCAATCGTTACACTACGTGGGTTGAAGTCTCCATCAACGTGGATGTACGATAGCACCACTTATCGGAACCACGACAAAAACATCCGTGTCTCAAATTGCGTTTGAATCCTCCAAACCCTTCCCTTTACATTCTTGCAAGTTGCATGTTTTATTTTCCGTTGCCTATATACTCTTTGCATGCTTGCTTGAATTGCGTGAAGATTGCTTGACTTGTTCAAAAATAGCTAAAATCTGCCAAAGTCTAAAATTTGGAAAAAGGTTAGGTTTTTATTGGTCAAGTAGTCTAATCACCCCCCCTCTAGACATACTTAAAGGTCCTACATCTGGTTGCAACATGCCGAATGCAGCACCCCCGCGACCGGAGCGGAGGTTGCGGTCGTTGCTCCGGGCAAGGTCTACATGACCCAAGGCTGGGGCGAGATCGCCCGGGTCTGCCGGACGAGGGGCGCCCTCGTGATCCACCTGGAATACGATGGCGCTTCCTTGATGCTCTTCAAGGTATTCGACGTGGAAGGACGCCGTCTAGAATGCTGGCCCGAGAAGGGAGGTCGTGGCGTCGTCACGAGGACCAGGCCTGCTGGTTGCCCCCTTGGTAACTCCTCGAGCAGCAGCGAAGGGGCCGGAGGGTCCAGCGCCTCGGACGAGCTTCTGGCGACCCCGGAGACGAGCGACGATAGCTACGAGCCTCCGAGCTCGCGTCGCGCCCGGAGCCAGGCGGGTGCTTTAGGCTACCGGCGCCGGTGATCTGGATGGGGTTGGCGCCGGTGCCTGGCGGCCCACTGTTGATGATGGTGTCTCTTGCGGAGGCACGCGTAGTTGGCGTTCCTTAGGATTAGCACCTTTTATTTCCTGCAAAGAATCGAAGTAGCACCCCGCGGGGGTATGTAAGGCGCTGGCCATGTTTTGTGAATATTGTGTCCTTATGATGAATCGGTGCGAGATGCTCGTTCTGTCCCAGATCAGCTCCCCCTTTCTTTCCTCACGAGGGCTTGATGCTCTGCGCCGACAGGTCCCGGTCCCCAGGTAGGCTTCAGCCGTCGCTGGTATGACAGGTCGCGATGCCGTGGGTCCAGGCCAGGAGGTGAGCGGCCCGAGGTCCAGTAAGAGCCCCTGAGTCGCGATGCTCAGGAGGTCCCCTTTAGCGCCCAAGCAGCCTCCGCAGGGCAAGAAAGGCAGGCAGGTTTGCCGTGACAGAGCAGCAGTAGGCGAGGGTTTAGCGCTGAGTCGGATCCGCTTTTTGCGTGACTTATCTTGTGAGTTTGGAGTGGCGTTCGATGAGGTAACGTGTCTGCACGACGGCAACTGCGGTGTTGCTGGGTCGGGACCTCGCGAGCTTCTTCCCTCTCCTCCATGATTTCCTTAATACTCTACGTCCTCAGGTCCCGGCCCTCGAGTGAGCTCAGCCGCCGCTGGTATGATAGGTCGCGATGCCGTGGGTCAAGGCCAGGGGGTGAGGGCTGGAGAGCCAGTAAGAGCCCATGAGTCGTGATGCTCAGGTACCCCCCCTTTTAGCGCGTAAGTAGGTCGCGCCAGAGAGGAGGAGAGAAGGCTCGTGAGGCCGCCAGCGTTAGTGCTGGAGCAGGTCCTGTATATGAATCATGAGGGGAAACAAGGTTCGTCGTTACGGTCGCCAGCCAACCATTGGTCGCTTCGAGGGAGTGATCGGGGGCACTGAGGGCTTGGTGAGGTGGCGCCTATGGGCTGCCACGCGAGCTCACCACCAGATTTATCAGTGTTGCAGGGACGGACCCGTGTGCAAGCACCGTGCTAGAGCGAGGGGCTCCAAGGGTAGGTGTCAATCGAGCAGGCTATTAGGTCAGGCATGTTATATATATGCATAAGCAAATTCATCCAGATAGGTGCGGAGAAAGCGTACGCCACTGGGTCTGGCCCAAGTAGCTTGGGGATAATGCAGCCCGAGGGGCGCCCCCAACAAGGTAAGTAAAGAACATAAGAAAAACGGATACATGCCGCGGGGACGGACCCATGCAGCATGGGAATGATGCAGCCCGAGGGGCGCTCCCAGCTGAAAACGAAACTTGGAAAGGTATCACCTGATATGGTCGGGGATGACGGGGTGTTGAGGTAGCGGATGACGCGCGACGAGGACGCCGGCCCTCACGAGCCCTTCGACCGGAGCCTCGAGGCTCCGGGTACGAGGGGTTCTCGAGAGCCATCTCCATCTCCGCCAGGACCGCGCGCTGCTTAACCTCCTGAGCCTCCAGAGCGCCCCTCAGTAGGCGCTAGTGAGCGGCAACCGCGTTTGGCAGGCCGAAAGGCATGCGGATGTAGCTGTGAGGTGGACCCTCGCAACGCCCCACACGTGAGGGCCAGAGGCGCTCCTGGGACGCGGCTCGGCTGAGCCCTGGTATGTCGATGCAGATTCGCAGCCCAGCATCCTCGCTGGATGTGGGGCCACGGCAGTAAGCGGCGACATACAAGATGACTCTTGACTCTCAGAGCTCTGTGGTGATCCTTGCGACGAATTCCTGATGGTTTGGCCCTCCTTGCCTCGTACCTTCCCGAGGGAAACGTGCCTTGAAGCACGCCTCCAAGCGGTGCCCGAGCGCCTCCCTCGTGGCTCCGGCTAGGTCGGTGGCTCGCCATGAAAGAGCCCCTGAGCCCTACCTGAGGAGGGCGCCGGGCGCGCCTTCCTATGCGTCTGAGGGTGGCGCCCCTTGAACGGGCGCAGGCCCTGCTGCCGTGCCTCCGGAGGTGCTTACCTCACGAGGGCTTGGACCAGGTGAAGCCTTCTTCTTCTTGGGGATCGCCTCGGGAAGTATTCCGCTCCTGTGATCTGGGTCTTCGATCGCTGCGGCTTGGAAAGCACGCTCGAGAGAGCACATCGCATCCCTTCCTCACAAGGCACTTGTGATGACTCCTCCGCTTCTCGGCATCTTGAGGACATTGTAGCCATGGTGAGTCACCGCCATGAACTTGGCCAAAGCTGGGTACCCGAGGATGGCATTGTACGGCAGGCGAATGTGGGCAACATCGAAGTCGATGAGCTTGGTGCGGTAGTTGTTGCACCGTCCGAAGGTGACAGGAAGACGAACTTGCCCTCTCGGGACGGTGGAACCATCGGTGACTCCTGAGAAGGGCTTGGTCGGCTGAAGCTGATCGTATGGCACTTGGAGATCGTTGAATGTCTCGACAGATAGGACGTTGAGCCCTGCTCCGCCGTCGATGAGGGTCCTGGTGACTTGCATGTTGCTGATGACTGGTGAGCAAAGCATGGGGAGGACTCCGACCGTTGCCGCGCATTTCAGCCAATCCACCGAACTGAACGTGATAGCGCACGACGACCACCTGAGAGGGCGAGTGGCTTCTGGCTTGGGGAGGACTGCATTCACCTCGCGAGCAAACTACTTGAAAATGCGCTGAGAGGCTGGGGCCTGAGCGCCACCCAGGATGCAAGCGATCGCGCAGCTCTTGAAGCCCCAGCCCCTCGGCCCCGATGATTGTCTTCATACCTCCTTGGTGGCTGTGGCAGAGGCGGGAGCCCTGCATTGCCTTGAGGGCGATCCTCGCGAGGTTGGTCCCTCCAACCTCCCTCGCGAGGCTGGTCCTGCCAGCGGTCCTCGCGAGGTCTGTCACGCCATCCCTGGCGAGGGCCATGGTCTTCCCAACGTCCTGCGCCTCTTCCTCCTCCTCGGCCGTAGCCTCGATCACTGCGGTCGGGGCGTCGGCCGAATCGCCCTTCTCGCACGACCCTGAGCTCCTGGCACTCGTTGGTGTTGTGGGTATGAAGATCGTGGTACACGCAGTACCGGCTGCCCTTAGAAGACTTGGGCCGATCCCTACCTTGCTTGGTGTCTGGTTCTGGTGGGAGCACTGCAGCCCCCTTGCGCTTCACGTCCTTGGCCTTGGGCTTCTTCTCTTCTGGATCGGCAGCCGGAAGCTCGAGGAGGGAGAGGCGCCCTTCCTCACCCCTGGCGCATTTGGTCGCCAAGTTGAACAGCTCCAGAGATGTGCACAGGTCTTCATGCATCGCCAGCTCCTCCTTCATCTTGACGTCACGCACACCATCGAAGAAGGCTGAGATGATGGCCTCCTCGGTCACCTTGGGTATCTTGAGGCGTGCGTTGCTGAAGCGCTGGATGTACTTCTGCAGGATCTCTCCTGGCTGCTGCTTGATGCGGCGCATGTCGCTCACGGCCGGAGGCCGGGTCGCGATACCTTGAAGTTGGCGATGAAGCAGTGCGATCTCGTCCCGAGAGGAGATCGTGCGGAGCCGTGTTCAGAGATGGTTCGGCCCGTCCTTCAGCGCCATGGGGAACCAATTCGCCATGACCTTTTCGTCCCCGTTGGTGGCTTTGATGCCCAGCTCGTAGAGCTGGAGGAACTCCACGGGGTCGGCGGTGCCGTCGTAGCGAGGAGGTAGGTCTGGCTTGAACTTGCCGGGCCACGCGACGCTACGTAGCTCTGTGGTGTAGGCGCGACAGCCTGCAGTGGTCACTGGAGCTCTCTGATGATGCGGGGCTTGCTCTTGCGGGTTCCCGCGCACCGCTGCCTGGAGCAGCGCTGGGTCTTGACGCGGCGGCGCTGGAGCGTGGTCGCGGCGTTCCAGTGCAGGGAGTACGCGAGCACCTTCCTGGGGACGAGGGATTTCCTGGCAGCTTCTTTCTTGGTGCGCGGGCGCCGGACGCAGAGGGTCTCGGCCTGGAGCCACGCGCCTTGGAGCCAGGGCGCCTTCTTGGGAAGGAGGTGGCGGGGGCACCTCCGGCTCCCTGCCTCCCGCGCATGGTGCGGGGCGAGGCAGCGAGAGGGGCGGCGTGGGGGAGCCCCCTGCGGCGCAGACGAGCTCGACGACGCGGTCGAGCCACTCCTCATAGACGTCGTCGACGGGGCGATAGCGCAGGAGCTCGTTTTCCGCGATGAGCGCGGCTTGAGCCTCCATGGGAGCGCGGTGCGTGCGGGATGAAGAACCAGCAGGGGCGAGCGAAGGAGTGGCGGTGCGGCCGTCCCGCCTCACGGATGGATGCAGGGACGAAGCTTGCTGCTCGTTCCCCTTCGGGCCGGTGGCGGCGTTGGCGGCTGGCGATGGGGAACGACGAGGGTGTCCGCCGACGGGAGCCGTCTGGGCGACTCGAGCGGCGCGAGCGCAACGAGCGTCAGCCATGGACACGACGGAAGATCTCACACGACCAGCAGAAGAAAGATTCCGGCGCACCCCTACCTGGCGCGCCAAATATCAGATTTCGGGTTCCGGCGGACCCTTGAAGTTCGAACACTCGGGTGCGCGTGGAGATCTTTTCCCTACCAGTTCATGCGAGAACGGGTTGCGAGCGATCTAAACTATGAATGATGAACAACACGAGAGACACAAGGTTTATACTAGTTCGGGCCACCGTTGTGGTGTAATACCCTACTCTAGTTTGTGGTGTGGTGGATTGCCTCAGGGGCTGATGATGAACAATACAAGGAAAGAACAGCCTCAGAGGGGCTGTTCTTGAGCTGGTGCGATGAACTGCTTAGGTGAGTTCATTCACCTCTCTCTTTCTCTCTCTAGGGGGGTTCGACCTGTTTTTCGTCTGTCCCCCTCTCTTTGCGGCGGCTAGCCCTATTTATAGAGGGAGGCCCTAGGCCTATTCCCAAATAATGAGCGGGAAGGGCGCCAACAATTGGCCATTTTGAAGGGGAACATCCGGTACACTTATCCTGGCTAAAGTTGGTCTTTGGCTGCCAAGGACTCCGACGGTGACGCCGTCCTGGGCTCCACGATGACCTCCATCCTGCCGTTCTGCTGTCTTGGTCTTGTTGCACCGAAGCGGCAACCTTTGCCTGATGCTTTGGCCTGTGCTTGCCTCCTTTGCACCAAAGGGGAAATGAGGACACTACGCGGGCTGGCGCCCGCCTGGCCTTGATCGTCATGGCTTGCGTCATCGGGCACCCTCACGAGGTACCCGCCTTGATCTCTCCGCCTCCTCGCGAGCCTGCTTGACGAGGCTGCTCATGAGGTAGGTTCCTGTCGTCCGCCCCGCGAGGCTTGGCCCCTCGCGAGGGTCTTGAGCTTGAGCTGATGAAGCTGGGCCGCGCTGGGCCCCCACTTGAGCCACGCCGCAGGCAGGCAAGTCTGGGGACCCCCATTCCCAGAACGCCGACACCTGCCGGGGGAATCTTTGGCTTGCCATCCGCTGGTTCTGCCACCATCACTGCCTCCTCGTCGACCTCCTCTGTGCCACCAGTGCGGGCGCTGACCACTTGATTCGTCGCCGCCAGATATAGCAGCAATGGCTCTTGTGGTTTAGGCGCAACCAGTATTGGCGTGGAGGAAAGGCATTTCTTCAGATCCTGCAATGCTGCCTCGGCTTCTGGGGTCCACTCCATTGGTCCCGCCTTCTTCAAGACTTTGAAGAAAGGAAGGGCGCGCTCAGCGGACTTGGAGATGAACCGGCTCATGGTGGCGACGCAGCCGGTGAGCCGACGCACATCTTTGATCCGCTTGGGCGCCTCAATCTTCTCAATAGCCTTGATCTTGTCTGGGTTTGCCTCGATACCGCGCCGCGACACAAAGAACGCGAGAAGCTTGCCGGATGGAACGTCGAAGACACACTTCTCAGGGTTCAGCTTGAGGTTGATCTTGCGCAGGTTGGGAAATGTCTCTTCCAGATCTTGCACAAGAGTTGGCCCGTCCTTGGTTTTGACCACTATGTCGTCCATGTATGCCTCCATATTTCTATGGAGCTGAGGTTCAAAACCAATTTGGACTGCTCTTGTGAACGTTGAGCTGGCACTCTTCAACCCGAAAGGCATCCGTAAAAAGCAATATGTACCACATGGGGTGATGAATGTTGTCTTCTCTTCATCCTCTCTTGTCATGAAGATTTGGTGGTAGCCTGAGTAGGTGTCGAGGAATGATAACAGATCACACCCGGCTGTGGAGCCAACAATCTGGTCGATGTGCGGCAACGGGAAGGGGTCCTTAGGACAAGCCTTATTAATATCTGTGTATCAATACACAACCTCCACTTCCCATTCGCCTTGCGCACCACTACCGGATTGGCCAACCACGTCGGGTGGAGCACTCCTCTCACCAAACCTGCCGCTTCCAATTTCCTGATCTCCTCTGTGATGAACTCCTGCCTCTCCAGAGCCTGCTTTCTGACCTTCTTTTGAGGCCGCGCGTGGGGGAAGACAGCTAGGTGGTGCTCAATCACCTCCCTCGGAACGCCGGGGATGTCGGATGCTTGCCACGCAAACACGTCGACATTCGCCCGCAGGAAGGTGACGAGCGCGCCTTCCTATTTTCTATCGAGGGTGGAGCCTATGGTGAAGGCCCCTCCCGTGCCATCCTCCCTGACGGGCACCTTCTTGGTCTACGGCGGCTCGGCTCTGGATCTCTTGCTCTTGTCGGTAGAGCTCTCTGGCACGCCCTCGACGGTAGCACAACACCGAGGAGGTGCGCTTGCCGGAGGGGTGTGAGAGGTCTTGCCGGGCTTCTTCTTCCCTCCTGGGCTTTCAGCGGGAGGAGGTGCCTTGACGGCAGCTATGCGAATCGCTTCTCGGTAGAGTTGGTCGGCATAGATCAACGCGGCCTTCTTGTGGGAGGGACGGAGATGATCGCCAACGGCCGCATCTTTAGCATGTTGTAGGCGAGTGTGACGCCGCCATGAACTTGGTTAGTGCCGGTGGCCGAGGATCCTGCTAGGGCAAGGGATCTCGCCACGCCGAAGACGCATCCTCTCCGCCCTATAGTTCAAATCTCCTCCAAATGTCACGGCAGGTAACCTTTCCTTCGGCTGGCTCCTCCCGGATTGACCCCTTGAACGCGCCCATTTCCTCGAGGTTTCCATCAGGATTTGCAACCTTTGATCACGACAAAGAGATCAGGTTCAGGCCGGCCCGCCGTCAACCAACATCTTGTTCACCCTGAGGTTGCGTATCGTTGGTGAGACAAACAATGGCAAACACCCGACCGCGGTAGTGCGGTAAGGGTGGTCCTCAGTGTCAAAGATGAGGGGCGTGCTGGACCACTTCAACGGCTTCTGAGCGTCGAACGACGGCTCTGCTGTTGTAATCTCACGCACCCACTGCTTGAGCTAGCGGGAAGAGGTATGCAGCGAGGCGCCGCCATCGACACACATGGCCTCCGTAGCCTTCTGGAACCCTTGCCCACTAGACTCGTCATCCTCGTCGTGATCATCGTCTTCTTGTTTCTTGTCGCGGCCCCGGGCGGGCCTCTCTTGGTGGTTGTCCTTGCCGGGGCGGCCTCCTTCGCCGCCACGCTTCTTGCCGGATCCCTCAGCACCGTCCTGGTCCTTCTCCTTGTCCCGCCTCTCGTACTCAGCCTTTTGCTTCTCAGCAAGCAGCTCGACTTGTTGGCAGTTCTGGAGGTCGTGGCCCTTGGTGCGGTGGATCTTGCAGTATGCTTGCCGGAGCTTCCTGGCTTGTCAGTAGCCGCCAAGGCCCAGTAGGCGGCGCACCCGGCAATCTCCTTGCCGGGGGGTCTGCCCTGACCTTCTTGCTGGCACCGGTACCGTCAGATCCCTCAACGGCAAGAACGGCCTTGCCTTTGCGTTTCCTGTTGTGACGCCGACCTTCTTTGTCGGGGTGGCAGCGTCTTCATCGGTAGAGTTGGTTTCCGCGTCGGCGTCCTCGCCGGGGTACTTCCTTCCCTCTTCAGCCCGGGCGCACCTATCAGCCAGAACGTAGAGCTCGGCCACATCCTTAACCTTGGTCATAGCCAGCTCCTCGCACATCTTGCAATTGCGCATGTTCTGGTGGAACGCGCTAATCACAGCGGCGGGATGAACGTCGGGGATGTCGTATTACACCCGGCTGAATCTCTGGATGTACTTGCGCAGGGTCTCCCCTTCCTTCTAGGGTATGATATGCAGATCACTGGCCTGCCCATGATCTTGGTGGCCACCTGTGAAGGCGCCAACGAACTCATGGCACAGATCTGACCAAGAAGAAATGGAATCCACCGGCAAGTGCATCAACCAAGACATCACATTGGGCTTGAGCGCCAGTGGGAAATAGTTGGCGAGCACCTTGTCATCCTGAGCTCCAGCAGCCTGCATCGCGATGGTGTAGATGCTGAGGAACTCGGACGGATGGGTCTTGCCAGTGTACTTCTCGTCGACGTCGGGCTTGAACGTGCGGTGGGACGGCCACTGGAACTGCCGCAGCTCGCGGGTAAAGGCCGGGCAGCCCACCTCGTAAGGTAGGCCGCCGGAGCCCCCAAGTGCCGGGTGGTCCATAGCGGGTCCCGCCCGCTTGTCCGACTGGCGGCGCATTTCGTGAGCTCGCTCCCGGAGGACCTGGCGCTGGTCACGGAGGGTCCGCGGGTCGGACGACGCTATGGAGATGTTATCACAAGCGCCGCCAGACGGGCCGACGCCAGCGCGGCCGGGCGAGGAGGAGGAGAGTGCACCGTGGGTCGCAGCCCCCGGTCCTCCCAAATACCAAAGATGTGGTGGCTCGGTGGAGCACCACCAGGGCCCCACCGTCACGGATCGCCTTTGTTTGCGACGGCGACGAGGCTCCAGATGGTGGCCTCCACTGCCGAGCTTCTGCAGCAGGAGGGAAGTCGAGAGCAGCTATGCACGCCGCTTAAAGCTTCACCGGCGCGGGCGGCGGCGACAGCTGCGGATTGCGGCGAGTTTCACTTCTAACCACGTTAGAAGGAGCTCCATTACGACCAAGCGGTTGTGTGCCATTTCGCCAAAGATTTCGGCGAGCGTGTCGACCCCTTCATCTTGCGGGTGACGACAGGTTTTTCCCACGGCGGTGCCCAGGGTCACCAACGTGGTGACGCTGCTCGGCGTGCACACCGTGGGAAGAGAACGCGGTGGTCGCCGGTGTGAGCGTCTTGGAGGTCGCTGCGCCGTCTGGAGGTGGCACAACAACACTCCTGGAGGGCCCCGCGCCGCCTGCGGGGGCCCCGACTCCGTCTTTGGATCTGACGACGTGCGGCCGATCGTCTGGCGCGCGCGAACGCCGCCGCCAGAGCACTCGACTGCTCGACGACGCTAGTGTCGCGGACCGCGCCCGGTCCTATCCGCGACGGTCCATCGCCGTCTCAAGACCGCACGGGCCGCTCGCTCCCGACGAGCCGATCGCCATGGCTATCTTCTTCTTAGGAGCCATGGCGACAAAGAACTGCTAAGCTAACTACTAGACCAGATTCTCACAATTGCGCCCCCTACCTGGCGCGCCAAAGATGTCGGTGTGGAACGACACCTATGGGATCACAAGAATCCCTACTACGGTTGTCGGGGTGCAGGGTTGCAAGAAGAGTAGGATCAGTAGCCAGCACAAGGATCGTTTACCCAGGTTCGGGCCGCGAGGATGCGTAAAACCCTAGTCCTGCTTTGGTGGGTGTATTTCAGAGAGTTCTTGAGCTCTTGAACTAGTTGTGGTCAGTGCATGGTTCGAAAGAGCCGAATCCTTCTCCAGTATGCCATGGGCCTCCTTTTATAGTCGGAAGGGGCAGCCACAGTGGCACACAGGAGGTGGAAAGGCGTCACAGCCCCTCGAGCTTGTCGTCAGACACAGGACAAGATGCATTTAATGCGTAGCTTAAGTGTCCTCTTGCTTTATCGGGGACGGGGGCGAGGCCCGTACCATCCGTCGCCGCTCCTCCTCGCTTCCACATGCGCCTCGACCAATTATGCGTGTGGTGCCATGTAGGCAGGCAGGCAGCTGAGGGGCGCGGTGCTGGAGCCTTCATGAAGATCTGCATGCCGCCATGCAGGCGCTTGATGAGTTGGCCTGGGAGCTGCATGTTGCCACGCAGGTGCCTGCCCAGTTGGTTGGGCTGGCAGCTGCATGTGAACGGCGGTGGAAGCTTGGTTGACATGGGCCTGGCGGTGGCCCAGCTGGCATCCTTGGTGAGGGCCTTGCCGGGTGGCCCGGCAAGGGTCTTGCCATGTGGCCCGGCAAGGGTCTTGCCGTGGCGCGCTGTCGTCCCCGGCAAGGGCCTTGCCGGGGGTCTGGTGGCCTTCCTCGACAAGGATCCTGCCAAGGATCGTCATCTTCTAATCCTCATCTGATCTTGAATATGCCTTCACAAAGATCTGCATGCCACCACAGAGGTGCCTTCCCGAGCCCTGGCCCCACGTGGAGGATGGCGTTGGGGACCGTTGGCTCAAGGGTGGCTCGCTCCGTTGGTGTGGGGCAAGCTGCCCCGGCAAGGATCTTGCCGAGGCTACTGAGGCTGCCCCCGGCAAGGGTCTTGCCGGGGGAACCTGCTTCGTCCCTCTGCTCTTTGTGGTCTTGGTCTTGGCGTTGCTCTGATCATCTTGGGCTTCGGTCTTACCTTGGCTCACCTCCCCTGTTCTGCTTAGCGTGACCGTAGGCGCGGCTCCGACTGCCCATGCATAGGTATAGGGGTACAAAAACGCACCCCTCTTTTTGTACACCGACATAGACTGTTCAAATGAGGCTTTCAGGTCATCCCGCAACCTCACCCACCTGGAGATCTGATCCATCTGCATAAGGACGAGGGCATGCATGCGCTTGTAAGAGTCCTCGCCTGCCCGCGAGACATTTTCCCAGGCCGCCGCGGCGCAGGTGGACATCTCTGCTGCATTCATGGCGCGGAGGGACATCTCTTCTGCTTCCGCTGCGCGGCCGGACCAATCTGCTGCATCAACGGCACGGCGACACCTCCGTGATGCTTCGGCGGCACGGCGGGACCTCTCTGGTACTACAGCCGCGCCGCGGGACATGTTGGCTGCTTTCGCGGCGGGGCGGGACATCTCTTGTGATTTCGCTTCCAGGCTCGCCTCTCCCTGGTGGCAATCTCTCGACCTGAACTCACGCCGCCATGGCGCATTTAAGGAACGATTATGAATGACTTGTTTGTTTTTGTGGATGAGGAGTTGAGGAGGAATGTGCAGTCATCTTGGAGTACTAGTATTTATAACCGAGTAGTAATACGCTCCTAAGTGGGAAACCATTTAGGTTTTGATTGGTGTGAACAGGTTTGCAATTTGGAATGTAGCGGGACGCGGCCTCCCTGTTCTTCTAAAAAAAATTGTGACGGGACGCATGCTCAAAATTTACTGATGGTTATAAGTGCGGCACTATTCCCGGAGGGCTTAACATGGGCACGTACGCCTTCTCGGCAGCGGACGTGGCGTTTGCACCATAGGGTGCACCGCAATAGGCAATGTCAGCACACGTCTTGTTCCAACAACAGTGCGTGCTCGTTATTACCAGCATGCACACTTCTTTTAATTAGAATGTGTGTGCCCGTCTAGCGCGCACACGTTGATCTATCTAATTGTTTCAATTTGTTGTGGCTAATCGCAAACAGTTCATCCATGTGAAGTGTATGCCATCAATCGCAAACACTTTGATCTGGCTGACCCGTTTCTGTTTTGTTGCCTAATCACAAACAGTTAATCCTTCTGAAGCTTATGCCCTCAATCATACACACCTTGATCTGTGAAAGTGCGTTATATCGACTAGAGGGGGGGTGAATAGGCGATTTTTATGAATTCTTCACTGAGGAATTTGCCGGTGAGGAAATTCCTTAGCGAAGAACTACTTGCAGTGGAATAAGTACTCAGAAGTAAGCATAAGAGAATGCGGGCATGGTCATCATGATGAAATGAAGACAATCAAAGAGTACAGAAAGCGTAAACACAGGATAGCTCAAGATGAAGACAAACAGACTGAAGAAATTGAACTGAGGAAATTGAGAAAGTCTTCAGTCAAAGTCTTCAAACACAGATATGAATGAACACACAAAACAGTAATGAGGAAATGAGAGGGTTGAGGAAATAGAACCAGTAAGGTTGGTGAAGACAATGATTTGGTAGACCAGTTCCAACTGCTGTCTCAGTTGTACGTCTGGTTGGAGCGGCTGAGTATTTAAACTCGAGGGCACATAGTCCCGGACACCCAGTCGCTGAGCACGCAGCTCAGGACACCCAGTCCTCACCGTATTCTCCTTGAACTAAGGTCACACAGACCTCATCCAATCACTCGTGGTAAGTCTTCAGGCGACTTCCAAACCTTCACAGACTTGGTCACTCGGCGATCCACAATTCCTCTTGGATGCTCTAGACCATGATGCCTAACCGTCTGGAAGAAGCACAGTCTTCAAAGGTAACAAGCGTCGGATCCACGCAGGATCAATTTCTTCAGTGATGCTCAATCACTTTGGGTTTGTAGGGGTTTGGCGTTTGGGTTTTTCCTCACTTGATGATTTTCGCTCAAAGTCCTCGGAGGATGGGTTGCTCTCAAATGACAAGTGTCAAGTTTCTCTCGGAGCAGCCAACCAGCTAGTGGTTGTAGGGGGCGGCTATTTATCGCCTAGGGAGCAGCCCGACATGATAAGACATAAATGCCCTTAAATGATATGACCGTTAGGTGGATAAGATATTTTGGGACAGCTGGCGCGCAGCACAACAACGGTAGGAAATTTGAATCTCAAATTCCTCGGGGCTATCATGTTCCTCATCGTAGGCAATCCACATCGAATTCCTAACTCCTCGGTCAGAATAAATTCCTCAAATACCGGAAGAACTTCGCCTCACATCAAGAAGAACTTGATCGAACTGTATGAGATTTCCAAAGGCTTCACTCAAGGGATTGGTAGGTGTAGGATTTTGAGTTGAGCATCACATGGAAATTTTTCCTTAGTATTTCCTCGACCCCTTTAAGAGTACGGTGTTTCCTATGACTCAAGAAAGAGAAAACGAAACTAAGAAAACAAAAGTCTTCACGCTTCATGTTCCTCAAATGAATACCAAGTCTTCAAGGTCAAACCAATTTCTTCACTTTCAAAGTCTTCAGAAAGTCTTCAGAATAGCAAAGTCTTCAGTCGAAGAACTTCATTTTTTGGGGTCGACTTTCTCTGTAAATATCAAACTCCTCAGACTTATAGACCTGTGTACACTCACAAACACATCAGTCCCTTAACCTATAAGTCTTCAATACACCAAAATCACTAAGGGGCACTAGATGCACTTACAATCTCCCCCTTTTTGGTGATTGATGACAATATAGGTTAAGTTTTCAATGGGGATAAACATATGAAGTGTAAATACTTATATTGTGGAATTTGATTGCAAGATATAGAAGAACTCCCCCTGAAGATGTGCATAGTGAGGAATTTGCTTTTGAGGCAATGCACATTTGAAGAGTTGAATCATGGAGATCTCCCCCTATATCTTGTAATTCATACACGCATTTGACATATAATATGAAGAATTTGAAATGCATGATGAAATATGGTGCTTGATGAAATTCAGCATGCGTGCGATAACATTAATGAGGAACAAGCATGCAAAATAACGCATCAAGAGTATCAGAGCTCAAGAGAATCAGAGCTCAGTGCATCAAAAGTATCAGAGCACCATCGGGTTTAAGATTACAACTCGATCCAATAAAAGTTTCAGAAGAACGAGAGTTGTAACTTAACAACAAAAAAATGCCCATATAATAGACCCGCTTGAAGACTAACTCAAATTTCTCCCCCTTTGTTATCGAATGACCAAAAGGATCGAAACTGAGGACTAACGCCCCTGAAGAATTTCAAGTTGAAGAAGGAGCGCCAGCGTTGTTGGGGTCCGTTGTTGTAGTGCGGCCTGCCGCAGTGTCGTCCAAGTCTTCATTTTCATCAGTGTCTCGTGATGAAGAATAGGAGCTGGCCACCAAGGAAGGAACTTTGACCTTCTTGTATTTCTTCGGAGGAGGTGCAGACCAGTCAAATTCTTCCTTGAGACCCATTGTCGCCGCTTCTTCCGTCTTTGTAGACATTTGAAAGAATAGCCCAGTGCGTTTGAAGGTTTCATGGAGGTAGTAGTGGTTTTCTTCACCGCATTGTGTGTAGAGGTCATGTTGTGAAGAATTGAACCAAACCGACGCTTGACCCATTTATGATTGCGATCAACCTTCCGATGAAGACCGAGGAGTAACTCACGATCAGTCATCACCACAGGTGCTTTGGGCTTGAGGACTTTGCTTGGCTGAGGTATTTGCGGCGAGTCATGTGTGGCAGAGTCATCATTGGTGGAGTAGGATGCAGCTTTGCGAAACTGTCCATCCAATGGACGAATGCCTTCATCGATCACAGCAGTTGCCTTGCCCTTGTCATCAGCTGAGCTAAATGTCCGTTTGAGGACTTCAATCGGGGGCAAGTAGCTGCAGTGGTTCAGAGTATCAGCCTTGTAATTGAGTGAAGACCTTGTCCTGATGAATCTCATTATCCAAGGCGCATAAGGCTTCAGCTCAAATGGTGACATAGCAATGTTTGCCAGAGTCCTCATGAAGAAATCATGGAAGTTGACGGGAACGCCATGAAGAAATCATGGAATGATATTGAAAAGCATATTCTTCATGATGCCAACGACTTCTTCATCATTTGAGTCGTGGCCTTTGATAGGACTCATTGTCTTCGTCAGAATCCGATAGACAGTCCGAGGCACATACAATAATTCCTTGACGAGGAATTTGGTTCTTGGGGCTGCCACGCTTCAAAGGCTTCATCAAGACTTGCATATAGTGATTTGAAAGCTCAGGTTCATTGTAGATACAACGAGCACCATCAAGTGGAGGACTGAGTGGTAGGGCATGAAGCAATTCAGTTGCTGGTGCCTTGTAGTGAGTATTTTCAGACATCCAGTCTAACACCCATGAGTTCTCGTCTTCAGCGTCTCCGGTGATGAATGAGTTCTTCATTCCAATCACATATGTCAGTGCAGAAATTCAGAAGTCATGCGTCGTGAAGAACACTGAGGACTGGCTCAAAGCCTGGCAGAGACTCCATGTCCACATGAGGAATATGTGCATGATCGAAGACTTTGTCTTTGTTGAAGAGCACTGAGGAATATAAATTGGCTTGACTGGCAGTCCAGAAACGCCTCTTCCTAATGCGAGCAGAATCATGTGGATTGTAATCAGTGAAGAATACATGCTCCCTGAAGAAATCTTCAGCCTTGAACTTTTGCTTTGTTGAGAAGGGATTCTTTGGCTTTGGTAGTGGAGTGTCAGTGAGTGTAGCGACCCGACCTCAGACGGTCAAGCCTTCGTATTATCCGTGCCATCCTCGATCAAGATCTTTGCACACACAAGACATCAATGTATATATCAAAGTGCAATCACATGTATAAATAACGAAATGATATATACCTCATAATAATCAGCGGAAACAATCAAACGGGTGTGGAGTCCCATCAACGCCATCGGCAAGTTGAGTGTAGACCGTAACCCTATATCGTAACTCTTACTCGTCGAGGAAATATCTGCAACATGATACGTTGCAGCCGTGTAGGTCAAGACATTGAATGTACCGCAAGATCACAATAAGAGAAAACAGATGATAAACTATACTATATGCGGTATGGCTTTGTGGCTCAGATCTGAGTTTTGTTTTGCATAAAAGCTGGTTTTATTTTCCCTACATCAAAGGCATAAATGAAGTCTGCACTATGGAATTTTCTATCATGACATGGTTCCGCCAACCGATATCTCATAGCCCAAAATCATCATAAGTTGCCCACAATTAAGTTATCAATCCGTGTTGAGAGTTCCGAGATAGATCCAGTCCAGAGGCTCAAATTGTCCGTGAATCGGGACACGGCTAATCGATTAGGTTTAAACCCTCTGCAGAGGTTTGTACACTTTACCCGCAAGATTCGATCCTCTTTTACGCTCTCGCACTTCAGAGTGTTTGAGAACAAGATGACCAAACATGGTCTTCCAAAGAGTTCCTCGACCACCGTCCGGCACCCATCCAATCCTACCGTAGTTCTACATCTGCTAGCACCGCCCCAGCCAGAGTCACCACTAAGGTCAACCAAGCCAGAGCCCATAATGACTTGCGGTTGCATGTAAGCTTCCGGGCATGAAGTATTCTTCCGTCTCTTTGAGTCTGGGTGAAGCTTTCCGCAAGATGTCATGGCGCTTCTCCATGCATCCCGCCAACCACTGGTTTCTCCAGGCTGCCCACAACCGCCCTTCACCCAAAGAGTGTGTATTGAAATCTGTCTCGAGTCTTGAAGTCTTGAGGTCTTGAAGATGCAGTCCTTGCAGATTCCATCATGGAGTTGTTGTCATTGACGAGAATCCTCCATTCTCACACCACTCCGTGCACTCATACCAAACCCCGTCGACTATAGCGTAGCATTAAAAGAAATAACGTCTCGGGCTTGGTAACAGGGTGATGGGTTCCTACCTCATGCATACTACTCAACTACAAGAATTTCAATAACACTACTGAGGGGTGGTTGCAAAGGTGCCACTAAATGCAATAAAACATAGGTAAGAAAAACATGGTCAAAGTGAACTTGCCTGGTTGACGATCTTCGAAAAAACTAGGGTTTCGTAGTAGTAATCTTCGCACTCCGAAAAATTCTACCGAGGCAAACAATAACTATAATAAGCACGTAGCAATAGGTTCACATAACACAACATAACAAAAGTAACATAACACAACAAACAACCAAAACCAAATCCAAAAGAAAAACTCAAAGAAAGGCCACTCAAAGTTTTCCCTACTTCAAACAATAACAAAATAGTAGTTTTATATAACAAAATTTTCTTAACATAACCTAATCATGATTTTAGGTTAACTTAACAGAAAAGGTTTCACTAAGCAACTAGGAGCAAAAAGAATTAATTAAAAGCTATTATAAAACTCATTTTAGGCCTAATCCAATTTCTATTAAGAAAATAATTTAAAACTTTTATTAATTATAAATAAAAGTTCATCTAATGGAGTGACAGAAATTAACCTAGAATAACTAATCACAAGTTAAAATAAATTCATTTACTAATTAATTAAATAGGAAAACAGAACTAGTTAATTAAGTAGGATTAATAGGATTCTGTCTAAAACTAATTATTTATTAATCCTAAAATACCCAAGTTAATTTCTAGGGTTTGGCAATGTCAAAATAAAGTGGTGACAAAAGAATCATGCAAAAATAATTTTTCTAACTAAAGTTGTAGCAGATTTACTATTCTGACTAAAACTAAATTAAAGCATTTTTATTATTTTAACATAGCTAAATATATATTTTACAGAAACTACATAAAATTTGCAATCCAACAAAAAAGAATCACCCAAAAATATTAAACAGAATAAAAGATATACATTTTTGAAAACAGAAACTATTCGGATAAACAGAAAATCAAATTAAAAAGAAAAGGCCTAATGGGCCTATATCGTGCTCCTGTGTTAGATAGGCTAAACGGGCCCTAGGGTTAACTAAAATGAACCGGCCTAAAATAAAACCTAACCTAAAATAAACCGATTGGACCGGCCGGTTTTATAATAAAACCTATTTTTCTGGGGTTCTAATCTTAGCCGCCTAAGATGGATCGGACGGGGAGGAGATGCTGGGGCTTACGGACTCCGGCGACGGCGGCGGGCGGCGGCGAGAGTGCGTCAGGCGTCCGGGCGTCGGCGAGCTCCGCGAGTCGTCGGGAGACGCGCACGAGGTCGGGAGGGGTTCGGTGGTGTTGGGGGGGTCGGTGGACTGGCGTCGACGGGCGACGATAATGGCGGCAAGGGCTTGGCTCCGGCGAGCACGAGCGGGAGGGAGAGGAGGTGCGGCGAGCTCTCGTGGGGGGGGGGGAATGGGGTGCGGCGCCTCTGGCTTTTATAGCCAGGGGGTCGTCGGGGATCGGAGGGGGATCGGGGCGATCGGGGGATCCCGGATCCTTCGGGATCCGGTCGATCTCCGGCGAGCTCGATGGCGTGGGCGAGGGGGGAAGGAGACGGGGCGGGTCCCACGGGTCAGCGAGAGAGAGAGGGGTGAGGAGGGAGCGGTCGATCGTGGCGTGGCGCCAGGCGAGGGAGAGAGGGGAGCTGGGCCGGCTCACGCGGCCCTGTGGGCTGGGCGCCGTGGGCCTGGCCAGTGGGGGTTCGGCGCTGGCTGGGCCAGGGGGGTCTGGCTGGCGCCTGAGGGGGGTTTTTTTTAGATTTTATTTTTTTAAAATAAAATAAAACAGAGTATATCTTTTAAAATATAAATATTTTATATAGGACATATATATACCAAAATGATCAGAAAAAGATTTTCTACAACATGAACTATTTTTCAAGTTCAAATAAAATACACAAAAATTCAAATAAAATAAAGAGTGTTTCTGCCCTAATAAAATCCAATAAAATCATTTTTAAAAATACCAAAATGACTTCAAATTTATTTTCTCCTAATTTTTCATTGAAGGAATCATTTTACCCTATTTCCATTTATTTGTTTTAGGAGGAAAATAATTTGAATAAAGTCCAAATAATACCAAAATTGAAAGGGGTTTCAAAATACCTTCCAATGACTTTCAATTTGGTTTCTTTTTAACTTCCAACTCATATTTCATATAATTGAAGAAGTCATTTTATCTTCCTCATGAAAATCATTGAGTTGCATAAAGTTTTGAATTTGAAATATCCCCAAATGAAATTCAAATTTCCCAAAACCTTTTTTCATTTCAACATGGAAGAAGTCATGTCATCTTCACTCTAGGTTTTGGTGTTGCAATGAACTTGAGTTCAATTGGGATCCAAAATGCAAAATGGAAAGTTTGGGAAAGTCATTTCATTCCCTCTCATTCAACTTTCAAAAGTTTCAATTTCCACTCAATTCCATTCAATCAATCACCAAACAATCGACAACAACCATAGTTATTTATTTAATATAACATTCCAAAATTTAGAATTTTGGGATGTTACAAACCTACCACACTTAAAATGAATCTCGTCCTCGAGATTCGAAGAGGCTAGCAAGAAAAGGTTAGGGGTTAGGGGTCTCCTAGCAAATGTGTTGGTCAGAAAGGTCAGGGGTGCTACCACACTTAAAAACAAGGTCATGGTTCCAATAAACTCAGATATTTCCTCTGAAGGGCTGACAATGTATGTCTCTTCACATATCTTACAATAGCTCCTTCTTTAAAGCTCTTCTGTCTGAAGCATAGAGTTTTCCTCAAAAGCTTGGGTCGGTTCGTCAAAGTTATGGTTCGTCAGAGACTGGATCTTCTTAGCTGATAGGTCCGTGTCCATTCTAGACAACCATCGAAATACTCATGGTGGTCTACAATTTATGGTTTTCTCCTGCAGAAAACGGGTCGGGGTTGAACCTCACCGATAACCTACGCTTTGGCAACAAATGCCATGTACATGGGTTTATCATCCTACCACTCTAAGGCTTAAGCAAGGCTTCAACGAAGTCGTCACTTTACTATGGTTAAGTCTCTCAGATTTACCATTCCAAATAGCAAGAGTGAAAGATACGAGTAAGTCGGTATGGTGATCAATCCATTCCGCACCTGATCATTACCTCAGATAAGGTTTAGCGAATCTCGATTCTAACACTCGGTCATTCTCACAAGCATTGCAGAATTTCTCTTGTCCACGAACTGGGTTCGGTTATCCCTTAATTCTGCAGGCCAAACAAACATCTATCGTTACTTTACCACTCTTAGGTTTTGCGTAACCTCCTACGAAACGTATGCTGATTGGACTGCTGATTCTTCCAATTTACTCCTTCATTAAGTTTACATCTGTTCCTTATCAAAATCCTGGGCCTGTGGGTTATGAGCCCACTTCAACACTTGTACAGCTTTAACTCATTCTTGGAGTAACTCTCTTGCTACACCTCCTTAAATCCAGTAGTACTCTGTTTCTTCATACCATCATATCAAAAGCAAAATTTCAACTTATTTTGTCCAGCTTCCTGCTATGGCCGTCATGAATAACACGTTTCTTTCTTCATTGATCCTGTGGCTTTATAGAGTACTATGACCAAAAGAAATGCACAAGTTTATTCATAACATCTCATTATTCTCATATCAATCTTTCATTACATCCTTAATCATTTTTCGTGAATCCAAATTCCAAAAGGTTTATTACAAATGCTGCCACCCACATGGTTTAGTATGGTCAGACATTACTTCCACTTTATTTATTTATCCTCCTCGAGGATTCTTCAGTCCCACTGGAATTGTGCGACATGTGCCTTGAATTCTTCAATCTTCTGGTTCATTATGGTGGCCTTGAGCTTCACCTCCATCATCTCCGTATGCACTTCACTTAGGTATTCCTGAGTATGACGGAGTCTTGCTTCAAGTATTTCTCCGATCTGACGTATGGCTTCCATGGCTGCTTCACGAACAGCATCGAAGAAAGTTGCTTGTGGCACGCGTGAAATGAAGAAGTAATGCCCCATCCTCTTTGGGCAAACTCCTTTCACACGGTGGAGGTGTACTCCACATACCAAAGTTCCACCCCTTATGCATGAAGGGTAGCCTTTGTAGACTGCATCTCCTTCAAGGTGAATATGCTTCATCATGTCCTTCAGATCTTCGGTAATCATGATCACTTGTCGTGGTCATGATGGTTTCCGGACCTTTAAGGAAAGATTCGTAAAGGGTCGTCATCTGCAGTTGGTGAAACAGAAATGATGCTCAGAGTAAGGTACTTATCTCCTGGGGCACACATTCATATCATCCAAACAAAACTTCAAACTCAATTTCCAATTTCCTGTTTATGCATCACAACTCACTTTCTTCCATGTTCATCAAGAATGTTAATTTCCAAGATAAAATATGACAACTCCTTAAAGCTTTACAGCATGTGACATTACAACTTCATTGAGTCATGAACTATTACAATCTCAGGGTAATCTATTACATAACTCAACTCATTGAGCTCATGAAAATGAAATTGCTTTCTACTACTCTTATTATCCATAATCAAAATTCCAACTACTCAGCTCCAGCTTTCGTCTTGTCGGAACATTTAGTGGCATAATGTCCTGCTTCCTTGCAGCGAAAACAGATGACTTTCGATAAGTCTTTGGGCTTCTTGGAGATGGTGCCTGCTCCTTGAGTTCCTTGCTTCCTTTCGGGACAATGATTGGCATAATGCCCGACGTCCTTACATTCAAAACAGGTAATATGACTCTTGTCCCTATTTGCAGAAATTGGGTTGTTCTGAGGGTGTCTTTGTTTTCTCTTCCTGGGTTTCCTCGTTCTGATCAATCCTTCTATTCCCTGTGGATCAAACTCTATTGCTTCCGTCGGGAAGTATCCCGGATACTCTTTTCTTTCCTTGGTGCAATACTGTGAAAAATGTCCTTCTTCTCCACATGAATAGCAGGCATTGGGGTAAAATCTGTTGAGACCTTCTCCATCCAGGTCTTCAACACTTTCAGTCATTACTGGTTCTTCTAGATCTCCTTTGAGGGCTTCTTTCATTCCATCTTCCTTCTTCGGGATAGTTTGTTGCATCGCGGAGTAAATGTGACACTGCACCGGGTAGTGGGTGGTTCCTTCACACAGGAAGCAAGTCACCTGGCTAGTTGGGCATTCATCAGCTGGGTGTTTCTCCTCACAATGAGGGCATCCATCCTTGTGTTCCTCCTGGGTGTGTCCTATTTCTCCGCAAATCCTGCAGGCACAAGGTTTCTTTCTTGGTGTATCATGGTGCTTCCGGATAAGACGTGATCTCAACAGGGTCTTTTTGAAATCCTCCCAAGTTCTTGCTCCATTAAATCCCTGTATGGCTTGATGCATTTTCCACCAGGTTGCAGCATTTCCTGTAAAGTACTGTAGAGCGTATTGGACCTCATACCTCCTTGAAACCAAATTGCTCCCGAAGTGGGTTTCCATGTTCTGCATCCATAGATCTGCCTCGGGCTGAGTCTTCGGTCCAGAGAATATCAGTCCAACTTCATTCATCATCTATGGGGTTCAAGGGTTTTAGGGTGAGATGAGAGAGAGGTGGGGAGGGATATACACACAATACAAACAATAGTTTTTTTGAAGAAACAGGTTTTATTTTGGGCTGTCGGAAAAACATCAAACAAATGACAGCTCACAAATCATCGCATCTAACGTAGGTGTATAGCAGGGGTTTGGTCTTCTAAAGGTCTAATAATTCTTCAGATCTTTCCAAGTCTTCGGAGTCTTCAACTGTTCTAGCTTCTAATACATGGTGAAATCCTCTTTACTCTGAAGGGGCCATCAGTTCTCCGATACCAAATCCTTCTTGGAGCGTCTTCAGTTGATTCCTCCGGGTGATCAAAGGATAAGGGGTATATTCTAACTATTTGAGGTGCGAGTGTCAGAAGAGATGAGAAGTAAGAGTCTTTTTGTAAATAGAGTTTTCGAGATATCCTGTCCTAGGGCTTTCCGATTTCTAGGGACACGTCCTCATACCAACATGTGCTCGATACCATCTCTCAGAGCGACCCGACCTCGACGGTCAAGCCTCGTGTTATTGTGCCATCCTCGATCAAGATATCTTTGGCACACACAAGACATCAATGTATATATCAAAGTGCAATCACATGTATAAATAACGAAATGATATATACCTCATAATAATCGGTGGAAACAATCAAACGGGTGTGGAGTCCCATCAACGCCATCGGCAGGTTGAGTGTAGACCGTAACCTCAGATCGTAACTCTTACTCGTCGAGGAAATATCTGCAACATGATACGTTGCAGCCGTGTAGGTCAAGACATTGAATGTACCGCAAGATCACAATAAGAGAAAACAGATGATAAACTATACTATATGCAGATGGCTTTGTGGCTCAGATTCGAGTTTTGTTTTGCATAAAAGCTGGTTTTATTTTCCCTACATCAAAGGCATAAATGTAGTCTGCACTATGGAATTTTCTATCATGACATGGTTCCGCCAACCGATATCTCATAGCCCAAAAATCATCATAAGTTGCCCACAATTAAGTTATCAATCCGTGTTGAGAGTTCCAGATAGATCCAGTCCAGAGGCTCAAATTGTCCGTAATCGGGACACGGCTAATCGATTAGGTTTAAACCTCTGCAGAGGTTTGTACACTTTACCCGCAAGATTCGATCCTCTTTTTACGTTCTCGCACTTCAGAGTGTTTGAGAACAAGATGACCAAACATGGTCTTCCAAAGAGTTCCTCGACCACCGTCCGGTACCCATCCAATCCTACCGTAGTTCTACATCTGCTAGCACCGCCCCAGCCAGAGTCACCACTAAGGTCAACCAAGCGAGCCCATAATGACTTGCGGTTGCACGTAAGCTTCCGGCATGAAGTATTCTTCCGCCTCTTTGAGTCAGGGTGAAGCTCCGCAAGATGTCATGGCGCTTCTCCATGCATCCCGCCAACCACCGGTTTCTCCAGGGCTGCCCGTCAACCGCCCTTCACCCAAAGAGTGTGTATTGAAATCCTGTCTCGAGTCTTGAAGTCTTGAGGTCTTGAAGATGCAGTCCTTGCAGATTCCATCATGGAGTTGTTGTCATTGACGTAGAATCCTCCATTCTCACACCACTCCCGTGCACTCATACCAAACCCCGTCGACTATAGCGTAGCATTAAAAGAAATAACGTCCGGGCTTGGTAACAGGTGATGGGTTCCTACCTCATGCATACTACTCAACTACAAGAATTTCAATAACACTACTGAGGGGTGGTTGCAAAGGTGCCACTAAATGCAATAAAACATAGGTAAGAAAAACATGGTCAAAGTGAACTTGCCTGGTTGACGATCTTCGAAAAAACTAGGGTTTCGTAGTAGTAATCTTCGCACTCCGAAAAATTCTACCGAGGCAAACAATAACTATAATAAGCACGTAGCAATAGGTTCACATAACACAACATAACAAAAGTAACATAACACAACAAACAACCAAAACCAAATCCAAAAGAAAAACTCAAAGAAAGGCCACTCAAAGTTTTCCCTACTTCAAACAATAACAAAATAGTAGTTTTATATAACAAAATTTTTCTTAACATAACCTAATCATGATTTTAGGTTAACTTAACAGAAAAGGTTTCACTAAGCAACTAGGAGCAAAAAGAATTAATTAAAAAGCTATTATAAAACTCATTTTAGGCCTAATCCAATTTCTATTAAGAAAATAATTTAAAACTTTTATTAATTATAAATAAAAGTTCATCTAATGGAGTGACAGAAATTAACCTAGAATAACTAATCACAAGTTAAAAATAAATTCATTTACTAATTAATTAAATAGGAAAACAGGAACTAGTTAATTAAGTAGGATTAATAGGATTCTGTCTAAAACTAATTATTTATTAATCCTAAAATACCCAAGTTAATTTCTAGGGTTTGGCAATGTCAAAATAAAGTGGTGACAAAAAGAATCATGCAAAAATAATTTTTCTAACTAAAGTTGTAGCAGATTTACTATTCTGACTAAAACTAAATTAAAGCATTTTTAATTATTTTTAACATAGCTAAATATATATTTTACAGAAACTACATAAAATTTGCAATCCAACAAAAAAAGAATCACCCAAAAATATTAAACAGAATAAAAGATATACATTTTTGAAAACAGAAACTATTCGGAAAAACAGAAAATCAAATTAAAAAGAAAAAGGCCTAATGGGCCTATACTGTGCCCTGTGCGTTAGATAGGCTAAACGGGCCCTAGGGTTAACTAAAATGAACCGGGCCTAAAATAAAACCTAACCTAAAAATAAACCGATTAGACCGGCCGGTTTTATAAATAAAACCTACCCCTTCGGGGGCTCTAATCTTAGCCGTCTAAGATGGATCGGACGGGGAAGGAGATGCTGGGACTTACTGGACTCATGCGGCGGCGGCGGCGCGGCGAGAGTGCGTCAGGCGTCCAAGGCGTCCATGAAGCTCCGCGAGTCGTCGGGAGACGCGCACGAGGTCGGGAGGGTTCGGTGGTGTTGGGGGGGTCGGGGTGGACCAGGCGTCGGCGGCGGCGACAATGGCGGCAGTCGGGCTTGAACTCAGCGAGCACGAGCGGGAGGGAGAGGAGGTCTGGCGAGCTCTCGGGAATGGGGTCGGCGCCTCGGCTTTTATAGCCGGGGTCGTCGAGATCGGAGGGGATCGGGGCGATCGGGATCCGGATCCCGGGATCCGGTCGATCTCCCATGAGCTCGATGGCGTGGGGGGGAAGGAGAGGGGCGGGTCCCACGGGTCAGCGAGAGAGAGGGGTGAGGAGGTAGGCCGATCGGCCAGAGGCGCCTTCGCCAGGCGAGGGGGAGAGGGGGGCTGGGCATTGCTCACTGGCGCTGGTGGTGGGCAAGTGGGCCTAGCCTAGCTGGGGGTTCAAGCGCTGGCCGGGCAGGGGTCTGGCTGGCGCTGAGGGGGGTTTTTTTTTATATTTTATTTTTAAAATAAAATAAAACAGAGTATATCTTTTAAAATATAAATATTTTATATAGGACATATATATACCAAAATGATCGAAAAAGATTTTCTACAACATGAACTATTTTTCAAGTTCAAATAAAATACACAAAAATTCAAATAAAATAAAGAGTGTTTCTTCCTAATAAAATCCAATAAAATCATTTTAAAAATACCAAAATGACTTCAAATTTATTTTCTCCTAATTTTTCATTGAAGGGAATCATTTTACCCCTATTTCCATTTATTTGTTTTTAGGAGGAAAATAATTTGAATAAAGTCCAAATAATACCAAATTTGAAAGGGGGTTTCAAAATACCTTCCAATGACTTTCAATTTGGTTTCTTTTTAACTTCCAACTCATATTTCATATAATTGAAGAAGTCATTTTATCTTCCCTCATGAAAATCATTGAGTTGCATAAAGTTTTGAATTTGAAATATCCCCAAATGAAATTCAAATTTCCCAAAACCTTTTTTTTCATTTCAACATGGAAGAAGTCATGTCATCTTCACTCTAGGTTTTGGTGTTGCAATGAACTTGAGTTCAATTGGGATCCAAAAATGCAAAATGGAAAGTTTGGGAAAGTCATTTCATTCCCTCTCATTCAACTTTCAAAAGTTTCAATTTCCACTCAATTCCATTCAATCAATCAGTCAAACAATCAGACAACAACCATAGTTATTTATTTAATATAACATTCCAAAATTTAGAATTTTGGGATGTTACAGTGAGTTGCATCATGACCTCGGGAATCACAATCTCAGGTTCTTCAGGCTGAGGAATTTCTTGTTCCTCTCACAGTGCGGTCGAGGATCAGCAAGAAGAAAGAGTTCATCAGCGCTAGTGGCTGGAATTTCTTCATGGACGATGAAGTGGGATGAGTTTCTTGAGCCCATTTGAACTGTTGGAGCAGGGACCGAGGAATCTGTTGGATTGGGGTGAAGAGTGGAGAATTTGGATGCTGACTTTCCCAAAAGTCATCGTTCATCACTGGCGCCAGGATTCCAATATCCACATCTTCTTCAATTTCCTCAACACCGCCTCTTCACCTGTGAACCGAGGCATAGGCGAGGAAATGATTGGGGTTGAAGGATTGCTTCCACTTCAATTTCTTCATCAATCTGCTCGATGAAGCAGCAGAATGATTTTCTTCATCAGATCCGCTTGGGATCTCATAATCTTCACCAAAAGGAACAAGGTCCTTTGATGGAATTGAGGAAATTGGAACAACGTCAATAGGATTTTCAAAGGAGCTGGTCATTGGCTTCATTTTCTTCGCAGTCAAGAATTTGACGCAAATGATGCTTTCCGCTTCTTCACGCAACTCGTTACGCAGCCTTGGTCTTCTTCACATCGATGGCGGATGGAAGAATTAGAGTTGGTGTTGGCGCAGGAGGAGCCGAGGAATCTGGTTGATTTTCCTCGGGTGCAAGCGATGCAGCTTACTCTCGACTTGTTCGGTTTCTTCAGCGCACCACTAGTGGATACCCCGGAAATTTCTTCAAATGGCTGGAATGGGATCATCAGCCTTGGAACTAGCATTGTCTTCACAGCTTTGAACTTCATCAGGTGCTTGGCATGTTCTTCATCTGAGCCGAGGCTCCAGCCGAGGAATTTCTTGTTGCGTTGGGGCAGCAACATTGGTGAATTTCTTCGTCAGGTTTACGAATCTGACTTTGGCTCCTTGCCAATCAGCATAATAGGAGTCAAATTTGTCGCTGAGGGCTTTGATATCAGTCTGCATCTTGATAAGTTCTTCAGTTGTCATCTTGACAACGTTTTTCTTCAGCAGTTTCTCTTTTCTGTACTGCGATTTCTTGATCTCTCTGGCAGTATCAAATTTCCATTTCTCCTCTTGGATGAAATGACTCAGCATGTGACTTTGACTAGGTGTCAGATTGAAGTCAGGCATAGGAGTATTTGGGTCCTTGTGCCAGAGATCAATGTAGTCTAGGATCGCTCTTGGATCCAATAGCAGTGGCATAGGTGTGCCTTTGGCTCTAGCGGCCTTTTCTTGGCGGTCTCTGATGATTTCCGCAAGTTCATCATCATCAACCTCATCATCTTCAGGTGGCACCTGGAAGGCGACCTGTTTCTTCTGAGGGACTTGGTCGTGAGGGCACTGTTGGTGAAGCACTTGGCTTGTGTGCGGGATTCTTTGCCATAGATTTTCTTGGCTTGACAGAGGCCTCGATGGCAGCAGCGATGCGAGTCCTCATTGAATTTCCTCACTGCCTCGTTGGCTTGTCTTGCCAATTTGGCTTGGCGCTTGGCCCATTCTTGAGAAAGTCCTCACCACGCTTGATGTTTGGTGGGGTCGACTTCTTGACCAGTGCCAATGGAGCTCTTGGGCATGGAGGATTGAGTGCGAATTTCTTCATGTACTTTGGAGTTACATATCTGTACTCCCTCCATTCCCTTGCCCATCTCCGTTCAATCCTTTGAATGCGCACCTTGCGCTGATTTTTGTTTTCTTTGCCGAACTCGGCTTCATCAGGTGTGCAATAATCAGCATATATTTCCTCAGGGATTTCAAACGCAGTCATGACCTCAGGCCTCTTTCCTCCTTTCTGTGGCTTCTTTCCTTCTGCCATATTCTTCAGGTGAGGAATTTGAACAAACAAATTCTCTTAAGAAGTATGCAACTTTTCTTCGAGGACCGCTGCAAATGAGTTAAGTTGATGAGAACCTAGTGCTTCAAAGAATGACATAAGTACCTGTGAACAGAGTATAGTTGCGAGGAATTTGGAGAGGTCATATGCGTTCTCAGAAGGTTTTTCAAAATGAACTAGTTTGAGGAATTTGACCAGATGAGCCTTGAAGAATTTCACTAAGCGATCTTTGTCTTAGGTTCCAGAGTTGTATAGATCGAGGATCCACACAACTGAGGAATCTTGAAGAAAATCATTGCTTAGAGAAACGAATCAAGAGCATATTTTGTTTGAGGTGTTCATATGTGTGAAGATTTGAAGAATAAACACCTTTGAAGATTTTCAGGTAGGTTTGAGAATCAAAGCAAGTAATAAAAGTAACTTTTAATTACCCGAAGTGAAGAACACCACGAACTAAGAAGAACAGATGGGAAGTTCGTCAGTTCAGATCTTCCACGCCCTAACTTGGCGGCGGAAGACAGCTACGGCGGCGGCGGAGTGAAGATTTCTGCGGTCAGCGCGAGTACGTCGGCGACGAGGTCGAGGCAGTGAAGCTCTTCCTCACCGGCGATGATGGAGTAGCGGCGGCGCTAGGGTTTGAGAAGCTCGAGCGAGAGAGAGAGAGCGGTTGAGCGGAGTAAAGGAAGTGAGGAAGGGGAGAGGGGGTATATATAGCCACGGTGAAAAACTGTTCGCCCGAAGATTTGGGACGAACGTGCCCCTGATCCTTCTCATTCGCTTGACATGTGTCACCCACGTACTGAAAAGTGGAGATCGTGTTAGATCGTGGGTGAATAGATAAATCCATCGTGGGATGCGGAACGGTTTGAGCGGCAAAACCGAAAGTTTGGATAAGATCAGTTTTAAAGTTCCGTTCGCAATTTCTTCACCGACAAGGACACAAAGAAGATTTTGAACGAGTTTCAAATAGAACGCACATGAAGAATTTGTGAATAGATTGGGTTGAGTATAGCATAGAGGGGGAAGGGTCCGATCACATTCACTTAGCAGAAAAAACGACTTGAAGAAATAGCCATAAGTGAATGTTGTAGAGGACATAAACCTATATATATATATATATATATATATATATATATATATATATATATATATATATATATATATAGCTATGAAGAAAAACGACGGAAATAGTGAAGATTTTGAAAAGTTGAAGAATTTCAAAAATTGAGGAAAAACTCAAATTGAAGATTTTCAACTTTGGTGGTGGCGTGACCCACCGTATAAGAATGATGATTTCAGACACCGCGTACAATTGTCGTAGGGTTCTGAGAATCAAATTCGTCATTAATGTCTTCACACTTAGATGTTATTCTTCATGGATTGAAGAAAAACGTTTCTTCATGTGTTGCACATCTAAGTCATCAATTTGCATAAGTATCAGGATGTGTGTCCGTTTCAAAGAACATTCGAAGATTCTAAGATATTTAGCTCACACCGCAATTTGCTAAATCTCTTTCATCCAAGGGCTTAGTTAAGATATCGGCTAGCTGTTCTTCAGTCTTCACATGCTCGATGGAGATGTCGCCCTTCAACACATGATCACGAAGAAAATGATGACGAATTTGAATGTGCTTTGTCTTTGAGTGCTGAACTGGGTTGTGAGCAATCTTGATGGCACTCTCATTGTCACAGTAGAGAGGCACATATTTCACGTTGATGCCGTAGTCCTTGAGAGTTTGCTTCATCCACAGCAATTGAGCACAACAAGAGCCAGCAGCAATGTATTCAGCTTCCGTAGTAGACAGTGATACGCAGTTCTGTTTCTTCGAGGACCAACAGACCAAAGATCGTCCGAGGAAATGACAAGTACCAGATGTTGACTTGCGGTCCACACGATCACCAAAGATAGTCGAGTCGAATATCCAATGAGATCAAAAGTAGAGCCCTTCGGTACCATAATCCTAGTGTTGGTGTGTGAGCTAGATATCAAGAATATGCTTCACAGCCTTATGGTGTGATTCCTTCGTGTAGCTTGAAATCGGGCACACATGCAAACACTAAGCATTATATCTGGCCTAGATGCACATAAGTACAATAGAGAACCAATCATGGAGCGGTATACCTTGTGATCAAGTCAATACCATTTTCATCGATGCATAGATGGCCATTTGTGGGCATAGGAATTTTGACGCCTTTGCAATCTTGCATGCCGAATTTCTTCGTGACATCTTTGAGGTATTTCTCTGAGATATGAATATGCCATTGTGTTGTTGACGAATTTGAAGACCTAAGAAGAATTTCAACTCTCCCATCATAGACATTTGATATTCTTCACTCATCATATAGGCAAATTCATCACTATAACGTTGGTCGAGACAGCCAAAGATAATATCATCAACATATATTTGGCACACAAACAGTTCACCATCATATGATATAGTAAAGAGAGTAGGGTCGAGTGAACTGGTGTGAAGCCATTCTTCACGAAGAATTCCTTCAATGTATCATACCACGCCTGTGGGGCTTGTTTGAGACCATAGAGGGCCTTGTTGAGTCTCAAGACTTTGTCGATTCTTTGGATCTTCAAAACCTGGGGTTGAGCAACATAAACTTCTTCCTCAAGCTTACCATTGAGGAATGCACTTTTCACATCCATTTGATATAAAGTGATATTGTGATGGTTAGCATAGGCAAGTAATATGCGACTAGACTCAAGTCTAGCAACAGGTGCAAAAGTTTCATCGAAATCAATTCCTTCAACCTGTGTGTAGCCTTGAGCTACAAGTCGTGCCTTATTCCTCACCACAAGGACATTTTCATCTTGCTTGTTGCAGTAGATCCACTTTGTGCCAATGATATTATGCTTGCGAGGATCTGGACGTTTGACCAGTTCCCAGACATTGTTGAGCTCGAACTGATGAAATTCTTCTTGCATGGCCTGAATCCACTCAGGCTCCAGAAATGCTTCATCTACCTTAGTGGGCTCTGTGATAGAGACAAAAGCATAGTGCCCACAAAAGTTAGATAAATGTGAATCTTTTGAGCGTGTGAGAGGACCTGTCGCTTCAATGTCATCGATGATCTTGTCAAGTTGCACTTCTTTTGCAACGCGAGGATGAGCTGGTTGTCGTCGAGGAATTTGATCATTTTCCTCAGCACCATTGTCTTCATCATTATCTTCAGGTGCATCAGCTCGACGTTCTTCGCGTACAGGAATGAATTCTTCAACAGATTCTTCAGTAGGAATGACATCCTCAGTTGCCTTGAACTTGATAGATTCCTCAGGTGCTGGTTCATCTAACACAGAAGGTAGGTGCTCTCTTTGCGAGCCATTAGTTTCATCGAACCGCACATCTACAGTATCAACAATCTTGTGAAGAGCGATGTTGAAGACTCTGTAGGTGTGCGAGTCCTTTCCGTAACCAAGCACAAAACCTTCATGTGCTTTCGGTGCAAATTTAGAACTGTGATGAGGATCTCTAATCCAGCATTTAGCACCGAAGACTTTGAAATAACTCACATTGGGTTTCTTGAAGAATTTGTGAAGATATACTCTGTTGATGATGTGGCACGCGGTATCAATTGCATCAATCCAAAAATGACTAGGCATTTTGTATTCATCAAGCATAGTGCGAGCCATCTCAACAAGAGTTCTGTTCTTGCGCTCCATGATGCCATTTTGTTGAGGAGTATAGGGAGCGGATAACTCATGAGTAATACCAAGTTCATCAAGTGTAGCGACCTGACCCAAAATCGGTCAAATCTCTGTGTCTGTACCATCCCAAGATCATGCTGGTACTCACAGTACATCGATGCAATAATCAAAGTTCAATCACACCTGAATTTATTACACGGTTCTCATATAGAGTCTTTATTACAAGAGAATAAATTCGGCTCAAGGCCAACTCATGAGAAATAAACTACTAATGCTGCGGAAGCGTAGAAGATAAAGCGAGTCCATCCGACTCCAAAGGGCAATCGCCAAGCGCGGAGCGTAGCCTCACTCCTGATCGGAATATACCTCAGCAACATAAGACGTTGCAGCCATGTAGGTCAGCTTTTTGAATAAGCTGGCAAGTCATGAAGAATAAGAATAATAAAGTTACTAACACTATATGCATTTTGGCTGTGGAGCTCTAAGTTTCATCATTTTGCGAAAAGCAAATTTTTCCCTACTATAGTGGACTTGCTTGCAAATTACTACAAATTGTTGGTAGTTATTGAGATGGTTCCGCCAACCAATATCTCATTCCCAAATTATTAAGTCATAAAACCCTCAAATTAATTTATTAGTTTAGTGTTGAGATTTCCGAATACTTCCAAGTTCCAGAGGCTCAATTTGTCCGTAACCGGGGACACGACTAATCGATTAGATCTTTAAACTCTGCAGAGGTTTGCACTTTCCCATAAGAATCATTCCCTCCTTTTAAGTCTTCGCACTTCATGGTGTTTGAAGATGGGACGAATGAAACAGGTCTTCCAAAGAGTTCTTCCGCTACTGCCGGTACCCATCCAATCCTACCGTTCTTCTACATCTCGTAGTACCGTCCAGCCAGCGTCACTACTAGGGTTAACCCAGCCAGAGCCCATAATGGCTTGCGGCTGCACAGGTAAGCTTCCGGTCATGGGGCATCCATCCGTCTCTTCGTGGCTGGGTGAAGCTTTCCGCAAGATGTCATGGCACTTCTCCATGCATCCCGGCCAACCACTGGGTTCTCCAGGGTGCCCGTCAACCGTCCTCCACCCAGTAGTGAATTTCCGAAGTCCATCTTGATCATTGTAGTTCATGGGGTTGTCATCATCATTGACTCTCACATCTTGCTTATGAATTTCACTCAACCCAAAACCCGTCTACGAGCATAGCAAAGTAAACTACTTCGTCCCGGGGTCATGGTAACAAGGGGATTGGTTCATCCTACCACATGATACTACTCAAGATTAATAACCTCAAAAATTTCAACTACTGCATGCATGGTGGGGTGGTGACAATTCTAATGCACAAAAACATAGGTATATAAAATAACATGATCAAAACTTGCCTTGCTGATGATCCTCGTAAGCTAAAGATTCGTAGTAGCAAGCTTCGCACTCCGGAAACTCTACCAAGACAAACAATGATCACAATAAGCATATAGCATAGGATCACATAATACAATAGCATAACAATAGCAACATAACACATCAAAACAACCAAAGCAAAACCCAAAGGGAAACTCAAAAGAAATCCAAATCAAGTTTCCTACTTCAAACAACAACTAAAAGTGGTTTTATATAACAAAACTTTTCTTAACATAACCTAATCATGGTTTTATGTTAACTTAACAGAAAAGATTTCATTAAGCAACTAGGAGCAAAAAGAATTAATTTAAAACCTATTATGAAACTTCTATTAGGCCTAATCCAATTTCTATTAAGAAAAATAAAATAAAACTTTTATTTATTATAAATAAAAGTTCATCCTATAAAGTGACAGAAACTATCCTAGAATAATCATTCACATGTTAAAAATAAATTTATTTACTAATTAAAATAATAGGAAAACAGTAGCTAGTTAATTAATTAGGATTAACAAAATTCTGCTTAAAACTATTTTTTATTAATCCTAAAATACCCAAATTAATTCCTATGGTTTGGCAATGTCAAAATAAAGTTGGGACAAAAAGAATCATCCAAAACTAATTTTTCTAACTCATGTTATAACAGATTTACTATTCTGACTAAAACTAAAATAAAGCAATTTTAATTAATTTTAACATAGCTAAATATATATTCTACAGAAACTATAGAAAATTTGCAAACCAACAAAAAAACAATCACCTACAAATATTAAACAGAATAAAAGATATGAATTTTTCAAAACAGGAACTATTCTGTTAAAACAGAAAATGAAAATAAAAGAAAAAGGGCCTAATGGGCCTAAACTACGCACTGTGCGTAATATAAACTAAACGGGCCTAGGGTTAAACTGAATCGGGCCGGGCTAAAATAAAACCCTAACTTAAAAACTAACCGGACTAAACCGGTCGAACCGGGCGGTTTTTATTAAAAACGCGTACCCCTTCGGGGGTCTAATCTACACCGTAGATTGGGGATCGGACGGCGGGGAAGATCTCCGGTGACTTACCGGAGCTCGGCGGCGGCGGCGGCGGCGGCGACGAGTGCGCTAGCCTCTCCGGTCGTCGGGGAGGTTGGTGGAGTGGCCGGGCGGGTGCGGACGAGCTCGGGGGTGATCTTGGTGGAGTCGGTGGGGGTCGGGAGGGTGTAGGGCGACGGCGGCGACGAAAAAGGCGGCGGCGGGAGGTTCGGCTCCGTGAGCTCGTGAGAGAGGAGGAGGAGCTCGGCGAGGTAAGGGGAATGGGGTGCGGGGCCCGGTTTATATAGGCGGGGCCTCGGCCTTGCATCGGGAGCGATCGGGGAGATCGACATCCGGATCCCACGGATCCGCGATCGTGGCGGCGTGGCGTGGGGGGGGGGTTGAAGAAGGGGTGGGGCCTGCTTGCGAGAGAGAGAGAGAGAGAGAGCGGGCGGCGATCGAGACGCCAAGGCTTGGTGTGAGTGAGGCAGTCTTTGGGCCGGCTCGGTGGCGGCCGGGCCGGCTCGGTGGGGCCCAGGTGGGGGGGCTTGGCAATCTGGGCCAGGGGGCTGGGCTGGCGCTGGGGGTTTTCTATTTTTTGAATTTATTTTTTAATAAAACAAAACAGAGATAAAACATAAACTATAAATATTTTATATAGGGTATATATATACCAAAATGATCAGGGAATATTCCTATCATTTGAACATTTTCCAAAGGCAAAATCCAAACTTTATAAAATCCATTTTTTCAAATTCAAATAAAATTCAGATTTGAATCCAAAACTTTTGGCAATGTTTTCCTCTAATATTTTTGGAGTGTCATGTTTACTCCTCTCATACTTTTGATCAAGTATTTATCGGGCATAGTTTTGAAATGATTCCCACTTGCCAAAGTTTGAATTCAAATTCAAAACTCAAAATTCTCTGAAACTTCAAATGGCATTCAAATTCAAACAGGATGCATAGATGCTTAGCTATAATTGTAAAACATTCCAAATAGGAAATTTGGGATGTTACAAACCTACCACCTTAAGATGAATCTCGCCCTCGAGATTCGGGTTGGCTAGCAAATAGGTGCGGGTGGTCTCGAATAAGGTCTTCTTCGCGCTCCCAGGTGGCTTCTTCCTCGGTGTGGTGACTCCACAGCACCTTGCAAAATTTGATGACCTTGCTGCGGGTGACTCTGCTCGCAGTCTCGAGAATTCGGACGGGTTTCTCCTTGTAGGTCAGATCACTGTCAAGCTGTATGGCCTCTAGGGGCACTGTGTCTCTCAACGGAATATCGGCCATGTCGGCATGACACTTCTTCAGCTGAGAAACATGGAAGACATCATGAACCCCGGACAATCCTTCCGGCAGTTCCAACTTGTAAGCAACTTCTCCTCGACGTTCGAGGATTTTGTAGGGGCCAATGAATCGGGGTGCTAACTTTCCCTTGACACCAAACCTCTTGATTCCATGAAGTGGAGACACACGAAGATATGCTCGGTCTCCCACTTCGTATGTTACTTCCTTGCGCTTACTGTCTGCATAACTCTTCTGTCTCGACTGTGCTATCTTGAGTCTGTCTCGAATCAGCTTGACTTTCTTCGAATCCTGATAAGATCGGAACCAAAAGTGATCGATCTCCAACACTATCCCACAAAGAATGGTGTTCGCACCTCCTTCCGTATAGAGCTTGAAGGGCCATCTTCAAACTGGATGATAACTGTTGTTGTATGAGAACTCTGCGACGGCAAACTATCATCCCAGCTAGACCCATAGTCTAGCACACAAGCTCTCAACATGTCCTCCGAATCTGGTTGACTCTCTCGGTCATCCATCCGCTGCGGATGAAAAGCTGTCTTGAATTCCAGCCTCGTACCCAAAGTTTCATGCAAGCTGCTTCCAAAACTTTGAGGTAAACTGTGTTCCTCTATCGACACGATTTTCCTCGGAACTCCATGCGGACATACGATCCTGGTCATGTATATCTTGGCCAACTTAGCACTGGTATAGGTAGTCTTCACGGGAATGAAGTGAGCTACCTTAGTCAAACGATCAACCACTACCCAGATGGAATCATAACCTGAACGGGTCCTGGGTAATCCTGTGATGAAATCCATTCCAAGTTTCTCCCATTTCCAATCGGGAATCGGCAAAGGTTGAAGTAACCCTGCTGGCTTCTGATGTTCTGCCTTTACTCGTTGGCAAACATCGATCTCGCTACGCACTCGGCAATATCCTTCTTCATACCGCCCACCGAAACTTTCCTTCAAATCCGGTACATCTTGGTGTTACCGGGTGAATCGACTACGGTGAATCATGAGCTTCCTGAAGAATTAGCTTCCTGAGTTCGGGATCATTGGGCACATAAATACGATCCTCGAACCATATAGCTCCGTGTTCATCCTTACGAAACCCTTTAGCTTTTCCTTCATTCATCTTTTGCTTTATCTCATCAATTTCCTTGTCCGACTTCTGGGCTTCACGAATCCTTTCGGCCAAAGTGGACTGAACTTCCAGAGTTGCAACAAATCCTCTAGGAACTATCTCCAGTCGGAGATCTCTGAGGTCATCGACTAACTCCTGGGGTAATCCTCCTGCGGTAAGAGTATTCACATAACTCTTACGGCTCAAAGCATCTGCTACAACATTAGCTTTACCGGGGTGGTAATGCAATCTCATGTCGTAGTCCTTTATCAACTCTAGCCATCTCCTCTGCCTGAGGTTCAACTCTTTCTGCGTGAAAATATACTTCAAGCTCTTGTGATCTGTGTAAACATCACAACGGTTTCCGATGAGGAAATGTCTCCAGGTCTTGAGTGCATGCACTACGGCTGCTAACTCCAAATCATGTGTGGCATAATTCATCTCATGAGGTCGTAGCTGTCTGGAGGCATAAGCTACAACTTTTCCTTCCTGCATTAGTACTCCTCCGAGTCCTTGACGAGAAGCGTCACAATAAACCTGGTATTCCTTGTGTATGTCCGGCAAAATCAGTACTGGGGTTGTGACCAGACGTTTCTTCAATTCCTGAAAACTGGCTTCACATTCCTCGGTCCAAACATACTTGGCTTCCTTTTTCAACAGCTCAGTCATGGGCTTGGCAATCTTTGAGAAGTTCTCAATAAACCTCCGATAATATCCTGCGAGTCCGAGAAAACTGCGGATCTCCTTGGTCGAGGTGGGTGATCGCCAATCGGTGATGATTCAACCTTGGCGGGATCAACTGCTATTCCTTCTCCTGAAATAACATGTCCGAGGAATCCAACTTCCTTCAGCCAAAATTCACATTTGCTGAACTTGGCATACAACTGATGTTCTCGAAGTTTCTCGAAACTAGACGCAAATGTTCCTTATGCTCTTCCTCGCTCTTGGAGAAAATCAATATATCATCGATGAACACCACGACAAACTTGTCCAGATATTCCATAAACACCTTGTTCATCAAATTCATGAAGTATGCGGGAGCATTAGTCAATCCAAATGACATGACGGTATACTCATATAAACCATACCTGGTGGTGAATGCTGTTTTGGGTATATCCTTTCACGGATCTTCAACTGATGATACCCTGATCGAAGATCGATCTTAGAGAATACCCTGGCTCCAACTAGCTGATCAAACAGATCATTAATCATCGGCAGAGGGTACTTGTTCTTGATGGTTACTTCGTTCAACGCACGATAATCCACAACCATCCTCAAGCTTCCATCTTTCTTCTCTACAAAAAGGACTGGGGCTCCCCAAGGTGATGAGCTTGGTCGAATATATCCTTTCTCCAATAACTCATTAATTTGATCCTTGATCTCTTTCAACTCATTCGGTGGCATCCGATAAGGTCTCTTGGATATTGGGGCTGTGCGGGCAATAACTCGATCGAAATTCAATGTCCTGTCCGTGGCATTCCTGGTAATTCTTCCGGAAACACATCGGGAAAGTCTTGCACTACTGGCACTTCCTCCTGAACAACTCCCGTGAGGGAATGCACCTGATTCTTCATCTGGCTGTGCCTGGCTACATACTTGATCCTCTTCTGCTCCGGGGTGGTGAGCAGAATAGACTTGCGGGCACAGTCTATGTTTCCTTCGAACTTCGTCAACCAATCCATGCCTAGGATTACATCCAAGGTCTGGGTTTCCAACACTATGAGGTCTGCGGGAAATTTATGGTTCCCGATGTTGAGGGTTGCACGACAGCCTAAACCTGTCATCATTTCTCCTCCCGCGAACCGACGCCGGCGAAGGGGCTTCTAAGGGTTTTAGTGGGCAACCCGTACTTTTCCACAACTACCCTTGATATGAATGAATGCGTTGCACCAGAATCAAAGAGTACCAAAACTGAACGTGAATTCAATAAAAACTTACCAACCACAGTGTCTGGCTGATCATAGACGTCCTCCACGTCAATGTGGTTCACCTGAGCACGAGGGAACGGATTGGGCTTCTTTGCTGAGCCTCCATTGCCGTTTCCATTCCTCTGCTTGGCCTCCGGGCAGTCGGTGGCATAGTGCCCTGTCTTCTGGCACTTGAAGCAGGTGATGTGGCTCAGATCCTTCGGAGCCGGGGCAGAACGGTGCTGATTGCCATTACCGTTTCCATTGCCATTGCCATGGCCTGACTTGTTGTCCTGGCTGCGGTTGTTCCCATTTCCTCCATGGTTATGACCTCCATGGTTATGATGGGTGTGCCCTCCTGAGTATGGTGCATAACGGGGCTTCTGCTGAGCTCTGAGTTGTGCTTCCCTGGCTGTACTTCCGCTTGCGCTTTCTATCTGCTGCTGCTTGCCTTCAAGTATGGTGGCCTTGTCTACCAGCTCCTGGTAGTTGTTGAAGGTAGCCACAATAAGCTGCATACTCAGCTCATCGTTGAGTCCCTCGAGAAATTTCTCCTGCTGCGGCATCTGTGGCCACATCATCGGGGCATAGCGGGCTAGCTTGCTGAATTCATCCACGTCTTGTGCCACAAGATGGTTCCCCTGGCGTAAGTTGCGGAACTCACGCTTCTTGAGACTCATGGCTCCAAATGAGACATGAGCGATGCGAAGGCTCTGCTGGAACTGATCCCATGTGATGGCACCAATGGGATAAGTGGCGGTGTAGTTCTCCCACCAAGAAGCTGCAGGTCCATCAAGTTGATGCGCGACAAAGCGCACCTTCTCTCGCATCGGTGCATCCAACAAAGATTAGCTCTCTTCCGACTTTGCGGAGCCAATCATCACCACAATCGGCTCGGTGCTACTAGAGAACATCGGCGGATTTAGCCTCAGGAATCGAGTCAAGTTGTCCACAGGGGGTGGTGGCGGTGGATTGTTGGTGTTGTTGTTCTGATTCTGGATGAGAAGCTGCATAAGGGCATTCTGCTGCTGGAGCAGCTGGGTGAGCTCTGGCGGAAAACCGGTGTCACGTCTCGGAGGCATCTGGTGTTTTTGGAGTGGATGAGAAAATTAGAATAGAACAATGGTCTATGAGAAATAACACTACCCATATGAATGCACAATCATAAAACACACCAATCATTTATTCATTCCACTCAAACATGGTTCAATCTCGATTACAAAAGCTCATGACTAATCGAAGAAAAATCGGCCTAACTGATCGACGAAAAAGTAAAAATAACATGGTGGTCGACTAAAAAGTCCTCATCAATAATCCTTGCGTCCTCTGGTGTGATGTCCTCCGGTGTGGTGCCTCCTCTTGTGGCTTTCTACAGTGGAGCTCCCTTCAAAATCCTGATCATTGCTCACGAGGGGTCCATTATCTCCACTCGGAAAAAGATCCTCCCCCAAGTCCATCTTTTCCTCTATCGCGGCAAGCTTCATCTTCAGGTCGTCGACTGTCTCCATGAAGTCCGCGATTTCTTCCTCATGGCCAAGGAAGTCTGCGCGTGCCTTCTCCTCTAGTTCCAGTTCACGGAACAAAAGCCTCCTATGTGCCTTCGAGTTACGGCGAGTCTGAATCTCCCGTTTCCTAAGGAGACACTCCAAGTCCTGGATGTAAGAGAGAGTGGAGTCGTCTTCCACGGTGCGGATGATATCTCCATTCCTTGCCCTGCGAGAAACCATGGCGAGGTCTGAGGGATCGAGCTCGGCCCTGTACTCCTCTCGGAGATGTCCAAGTGCTCGATAGATCGCCATGTCCCTTCCGATGATCCAGTTGAAGTCGGTGAACTCAAAGTCAATAGGCTCCGTGTGTCCTCCGAAGGTTCTCCCTGGGATATGCACTTCAATCCTGTAGCGGGTGTCCGTCGGAAGTGCATTGGTTGGCTTCCCGGTGATCGAGGGTAGAGCAATCTTCAGCTTCTTCACCATCTGGACCAGCTTTCTGCCGAAGGGCATCGTCTCATCGGGCTGGCAGAACTCCGGTAGCAAAACTGGGGTGAACTCGACGGCCATCTAGAATGTTGAAAATAGGAGAAGAGTCAGAATTGAACAGGGGAGAATTACGGAAAAAGGATATAAAGTAAATGGTCTCTGCTTATGGCTTTCCGATCCTAGGGGTTACGATCCTACGGTCAGCGTGTGCTCTGATACCATCTCTCAGAGCGACCTGACCCAAAATCGGTCAAATCTACGTATTCATACCATCCCAAGATCATCTTTGGTACTCACAAGACATCGATGCAATAATCAAAGTTCAATCACACCTGAATTTATTACGGTTCTCATATAGAGTCTTTATTACAAGAGAATAAATTCGGCTCAAGGCCAACTCATGAGAAATAAACTACTAATGCTGCGAGCGTAGAAGATAAAGCGAGTCCATCCGACTCCAAAGGGCAATCGCCAAGCGCGGCGTAGCCTCACTCTGATCGAATATACCTCGCAACATAAGGCGTTGCAGCCATGTAGGTCAGCTTTTGAATAAGCTGGCAAGTCATGAAGAATAACAATAATAAAGTTACTAACACTATATGCATTTTGGCTGTGGAGCTCTAAGTTTCATCATTTTGCGAAAAGCAAATTTTTCCCTACTATAGTGGACTTGCTTGCAAAATTACTACAAATTGTTGGTAGTTATTGAGATGGTTCCGCCAACCAATATCTCATTCCCAAATTATTAAGTCATAAAACCCTCAAATTAATTTATTAGTTTAGTGTTGAGATTCTGAATACTTCCAAGTTCGGAGAGGCTCAATTTGTCCGTAATCGGGACACGGCTAATCGATTAGATCTTTAAACTCTGCAGAGGTTTGCGACTTTCCCGCAAGAATCATTCCCTCCTTTTAAGTCTTAGCACTTCATGGTGTTTGAAGATGGGACCAATGAAACAGGGTCTTCCAAAGAGTTCTTCCGCTATTGCGGTACCCATCCAATCCTACCGTTCTTCTACATCTCGTAGTACCGTCCAGCCAGCGTCACTACTAGGGTTAACCCAGCCAGAGCCCATAATGGCTTGCGGCTGCATGTAAGCTTCGGTCATGGGGCATCCATCCGTCTCTTCGTGGCTGGGTGAAGCTTTCCGCAAGATGTCATGGCACTTCTCCATGCATCCCGGCCAACCACTGGGTTCTCCAGGTGCCCGTCAACCGTCCTCCACCCAATGAGTGAATTTGAAGTCCATCTTGATCATTTTAGTTCATGGGGTTGTCATCATCATTGACTCTCACATCTTGCTTATGAATTTCACTCAACCCAAAACCCGTCTCTGAGCATAGCTAAGTAAACTACTTCGTCCGGGTCATGGTAACAAGGGATTGGTTCATCCTACCACATGATACTACTCAAGATTAATAACCTCAAAATTTCAACTATCTGCATGCATGGTGGGGTGGTGACAATTCTAATGCACAAAAACATAGGTATATAAAATAACATGATCAAAACTTGCCTTCTTGATGATCCTCGTAAGCTAAAGATTACGAGAGCAAGCTTAGACTCGGAAACTCTACCGAGACAAACAATGATCACAATAAGCATATAGCATAGGATCACATAATACAATAGCATAACAATAGCAACATAACACATCAAAACAACCAAAGCAAAACCCAAAGGGAAACTCAAAAGAAATCCAAATCAAGTTTCCTACTTCAAACAACAACTAAAAGTGGTTTTATATAACAAAAATTTTCTTAACATAACCTAATCATGGTTTTATGTTAACTTAACAGAAAAAGATTTCATTAAGCAACTAGGAGCAAAAAGAATTAATTTAAAACCTATTATGAAACTTCTATTAGGCCTAATCCAATTTCTATTAAGAAAAATAAAATAAAACTTTTATTTATTATAAATAAAAGTTCATCCTATAAAGTGACAGAAACTATCCTAGAATAATCATTCACATGTTAAAAATAAATTTATTTACTAATTAAAATAATAGGAAAACAGTAGCTAGTTAATTAATTAGGATTAACAAAATTCTGCTTAAAACTATTTTTTATTAATCCTAAAATACCCAAATTAATTCCTATGGTTTGGCAATGTCAAAATAAAGTTGGGACAAAAAGAATCATCCAAAAATAATTTTTCTAACTCATGTTATAACAGATTTACTATTCTGACTAAATCTAAAATAAAGCAATTTTAATTAATTTTAACATAGCTAAATATATATTCTACAGAAACTATAGAAAATTTGCAAACCAACAAAAAACAATCACCTAAAAATATTAAACAGAATAAAAGATATGAATTTTTCAAAACAGGAACTATTCTGTTAAAACAGAAAATGAAAATAAAAGAAAAAGGGCCTAATGGGCCTAAACTACGCAGTGAGCGTAATATAAACTAAACGGGCCTAGGGTTAAACTGAATCGGGCCGGGCTAAAATAAAACCCTAACTTAAAAACTAACCGGACTAAACCGGTCGAACCGGGCGGTTTTTATTAAAAGCAGTTCCCCTTGAGGTCTAATCTACACCGTAGGCCGGGATCGGACGGTGGGAAGATCTCCGTTGACTTACGGAGCTCGGCGGCGGCGGGCGGCGGCGATGAAAGTCGCTAGCCTCTCGGTCGTCGGGAGGTCGGTGGAGTGGCAGGCGGAGTCTTGACGAGCTCGGGGTGATCTTGGTGGAGTCGGTGGGGGTCGGGAGGTGTAGGGCGGCAATGCGACGAAAAAAGGCGGCGGCGGGAGGTTCGGGCTCCAGTGAGCTCGTGAGAGAGGAGGAGGAGCTTGGCGAGGGGTAGGGGGAATGGGGTGCGGGGCCCGGTTTATATAGGCGGGGCCTCGGCCTTGCATCGAGGCGATCGGGGAGATCGACATCCGTATCCCACGGGATCCGGCGATCGGCGGGCGGCGCGCGGCGTGGGGCGGGGGTTGAAGAAGGGGGTGGGGCCTGCTTGCCAGAGAGAGAGAGAGAGCCGGGGCGGCGGTCGACCGACGCCAAGGGGCTTCAGTGCGGGGTGAGGTGAGGCCGGTCTTTGGGCCGGCTCGGGCTGTGGCGCCGGGCCGCTCGGTGGGCTGGTGGTGGGGGGGGCTTGGTATTTGGCTGGGCAGGGGGCTGGCTGGCGCTGGGGGTTTCTATTTTTTGAATTTATTTTTTAATAAAACAAAACAGAGATAAAACATAAACTATAAATATTTTATATAGGGTATATATATACCAAAATGATCAGGGAATATTCCTATCATTTGAACATTTTCCAAAGGCAAAATCCAAACTTTATAAAAATCCATTTTTTCAAATTCAAATAAAATTCAGATTTGAATCCAAAACTTTTGACAATGTTTTCCTCTGATATTTTTGGAGTGTCATGTTTACTCCTCTCATACTTTTGATCAAGTATTTATCAGGCATAGTTTTTGAAATGATTCTCACTTGCCAAAGTTTGAATTCAAATTCAAAACTCAAAATTCTCTGAAACTTCAAATGGCATTCAAATTCAAACAGGATGCATAGATGCTTAGCTATAATTGTAAAACAATCCAAATAGGAAATTTGGGATGTTACATCAAGATAGGCATCAAGACCGGAATTCTTGAAATCAGTTCCATTGTCACTCCTGATGTGTCTGATCTTCACACCAAAGTTAGTTGAAGCCCTCGAGGAAAACCTTTTGAAGACTTCCTGCACTTCATTTTTGTAAGTAACAATGTGTACCCATGTGTAACGAGAGTAATCATCAACAATAACAAAGCCATATAGAGATGCATCATTAGTGACTGCTGAGTAATGATTAGGACCAAAGAGGTCCACGTGAAGCAATTCGAAGGGACGAGTAGTGGTCATGATAGTCTTATTGGATGCTTGGCCTTGGTCATTTTCCAGCTTCACAAGCTCCACACAAGTGATCCTTGAGGAATTTGACATTCTCAATGCCAATGACATGCTTCTTCTTCGCAAGCATGTGCAAATTCCTCATGCCTGCGTGACCAAGTCACCGATGCCATAGCCAGCCTTCTGAAGCTTTTGCAAGTAGACACACGGCTGGTTGTGGTCCTATAGAGAAATCAACAATATACAAGTCTCCTCTCCTAAAGCCTTCGAAGACTTTGGAATTGTCAGCTTCCATAATCACAACACAACGATACTTGCCAAAGATAACAACCATATCAAGATCACAAAGCATTGAGACTGACATGAGGTTGTATCCTAAGGACTCAACAAGCATGACTTTGTCCATGTGTATGTCCTTAGAGATTGCAACCTTACCAAGACCCAATACCTGACTTTTGCCTTTGTCAGCAAAGATGATATGCTTCAGATGTGACGGTGATAAGGGAGCATCCATCAATAGATTCTTGTCACCACCATGTGATTTGTACATCCACTATCAAGAACCCACTCGGTGGCTTTGGGTTGATCATCCTGCAGATGAATTAGTGCAACTTACGATCTCATATACTTCATCGGTGAAGAATATGATATCAAGTTCATCGATGAATTTCATCGAGCGTATAACGAGATAAGCGATATGAGGACGCGTGAAATGAAAGTTCATTTCTCATGATTAGCTGCGTCCTTTCGAGCATTTTTGTCGGGCCCCAACAAATTCTTGAGACGTTTAATGCACGCCCGGAGACCTGACCCTGCAGAAGAGGTTAGTTCTTTTCTTCACCACCCACATCTGAAGGGGTGGCAAAGAGTTCATCACTCTGCGAGCACCATATGAGAATGGTGGCATAGAGGCCAATCCATTTCGTTTCACATAAGAGGGTTAGGGTAAGCATATGAATAAGCGGAGAAATTCTTGAGGACTTATGAACATATTGGTTTGAAGAATAATGCACATATTCATAGCCCTTAGCTCTACCTGCGAAAACAGAGTTGTTAGCACGATGATAATCATATGAGGACTTTGATCCTTTTGAGGAATTTGATCCATGTGAAGAGTTTGATCTGGGGTTCCTATTCTTCACAGGTGGTGTCATGAGGACATTCACCTGAAGACTCTCAAGGCACTTCTTGGGAACCCAGATTTTCTTCATAGGGAACCGTTCTGCAGATTAGTGCCAACATATCTAGCAAATACTTCACCATTCTGATTTTTAACAGTTTATAGTTGAGTCAAATGACTCATCGGAAGAATGAGGAGATTCGCATGTAAAGCCAGATAAGTTAGATGGATCAATCGAGGTCCCTTTGCAGCAACCCATGAGGTTTTGGGATCTTGCTCGGGCTTCCAATATGTTCCATCAGCATTGAGTTTCCTCTCAAAGGCAATACCCTCTTTCCTAGGGTTCCTGTTGAGGATCTGCTTTTTAAGCACATCACAAAGTGTCTGATGCCCTTTGAGGCTTTTGTACATGCCTGTCATGTACAATTCCTTTAGCCCTGCATCGTCAGTGATACTAACAATGTCCTCAGATGAGGAATTAGTGATAGCAGAGGCAGGTGAAGAATTTGTAACAGTTGAAGCATTTGAACATTCAGGTGAAGAATTAGCAGATTCACGTTCAATGCACTTTAAGCATGGAGGAACAAATTCTTCCTGAGAAGCGCTAATTTGTTGAGCAAGTAATGAATCGCGCTCCTTCTGAAGATCTTCATAACTCACTCTTAGCTTCTCAAGATCTTGATTTCTTTGAAGAAATTCATAAGAAAGTTTCTCATGATCGACAAGAGAGTGTTATGATGACCTTGAAGGTTGTCAAACCTAGACTGAAGTCTCAAGATTTTCAATCGAGGCTTTAGTGCGATCCATTTCTTCACCTAACATATCATCACTCTTATCTAGCATGTTTTGAACCGTTTCCAAGGCATGTTGTTGTTTGGTGGCAATGCAAACAAGTTTGGTATAGCTAGGTTCAATATCATCATCAGATCCATCATCATCAGATTCATAGTCACTAAATTCAGATGAGGAACATTCGGTTACCTCGACACCCTTTGCCATGAGACATGATGCACAAGATGATGATTCTGGTTCGAAGGTCATCGTTTTGAGAGATTCCTTGAAGTCCTCAAACCAAGGATCATGACGGGTTCGATGACCTTCATAGACGTCGGAGATTCGGTCCTAGATAAGCTTCGCATTGCAAAGATGCATAATGCGCTTGAATTCATCTCTAGATAGGCAGGAACAGATGATGTCCTTCGCCATGACATCAAGACGAGTGTACTTGCGAATATCATCTGCGTTCGCCGTTTTGCATAGATCAGTAAGACCAATTTCAGTGACGGTCCACAGCTCGTTGTCCATTGCCATGAGGCGCTTCCTCATCATGGCCTTCCACTTGGGATAATCAAGACCGTCAAAGATAGGACATGTCACTTTCTTCATACCTGCGGTCGACATAACTAAAACTCCAGGTGGTTAAACCAAAATCACACATCACAAGGGAGTACCTTGCTCTGATACCAATTGAAAGTGCGTTATATCGACTAGAGGGGGTGAATAGGCGATTTTATGAATTCTTCAACGAGGAATTTGCGGTGAGAAATTCCTTAGCGAAGAACTACTTGCAGCGAATAAGTACTCGAAGTAAGCATAAGAGAATGCGGGCATGGTCATCATGATGAAATGAAGACAATCAAAGAGTACAGAAAGCGTAAACACAGGATAGCTCAAGATGAAGACAAACATACTGAAGAAATTGAACTGAGGAAATTGAGAAAGTCTTCAGTCAAAGTCTTCAAACACAGATATGAATGAACACACAACACATTAATGAGGAAATGAGAGGGTTGAGGAAATAGAACCAGTAAGGTTGGTGAAGACAATGATTTGGTAGACCAGTTCCAACTGCTGTCTCAGTTGTACGTCTGGTTGGAGCGGCTGAGTATTTAAACTCGAGGACACACGGTCCCGGACACCCAGTCGCTAAGCACGCAGCTCAGGACACCCAGTCCTCACCGTATTCTCCTTGAACTAAGGTCACACAGACCTCGTCCAATCACTCGTGGTAAGTCTTCAGGCGACTTCCAAACCTTCACAGACTTGGTCACTCGGCGATCCACAATTCCTCTTGGATGCTCTAGACCATGACGCCTAACCATCTGGAAGAAGCACAGTCTTCAAAGGTAACAAGTGTCAGATCCACTCAGGATCAATCTCTTCAGTGATGCTCAATCACTTTGGGTTTGTAGGGGTTTGGTGTTTGGGTTTTCCTCACTCGATGATTTTCGCTCAAAGTCCTCGGAGGATGGGTTGCTCTCAAATGACAAGTGGCAAGTTTCTCTCGGGCAGCCAACCAGCTAGTGGTTGTAGGGGCGGCTATTTATAGCCTAGGAGCAGCCCGACATGATAAGACATAAATGCCCTTCAATGATATGACCGTTAGGTGGATAAGATATTTTGGGACAGTAGGCAGCAAGACAAGAACGGTAAGAAATTTGAATCTCAAATTCCTCGGGGCTATCATGTTCCTCACTGTGTAGGCAATCCACCTTTGGCGAATTCCTAACTCCTCGGTCAGAACAAATTCCTCGTGACGGAAGAACTTCGTCTCACATCCTTTGAAGAAATTGACTGAACTGTATGAGATTTCAAAGGCTTCACTCAAGGGATTGGTAGGTGTAGGATTTTGAGTTGAGCATCACATGGAAATTTTTCCTTAGTATTTCCTCGACCCCTTTAACGATGCGGTGTTTCCTATGACTCAAGAAAGAGAAAACGAAACTACGAAAACAAAAGTCTTCACGCTTCATGTTCCTCAAATGAATACCAAGTCTTCAAGGTCACACCAATTTATTCACTTTCAAAGTCTTCAGAAAGTCTTTAGAATATCAAAGTCTTCAGTCGAAGAACTTCATTTTTAGGGGTCGACTTTCTCTGTAAATATCAAACTCCTCAGACTTATAGACATGTGTACACTCACAAACACATCAGTCCCTTAACCTATAAGTCTTCAATACACCAAAATCACTAAGGGGCACTAGATGCACTTACAATCTGGTTGACCGTTTCTTTTGTGTTGCCTAATCACAAACAGTTCATCCGAGTGAAATGTATGCTGTGTATCCCAAACGCCTTCATCTGGCTGCCCATTTCCTTTGTACCTCCTCATCGCAACAATTAATTGAACTAAACCGTATGCCCTTCATTGCACATGCAACTAAAACCTCAACCGTGTTTGATGCATCCGTCATCGCAAACGTTTTATACATTTCTGACGATTTTCATACACCACCATTTGCTATTATTTCATCGCACACAGTTTATCGAAGGGTCTCTGATCATAGTGTCGCGTTAGCAGCATCCTGCGGTAGTGTTTACCCAAAGATGAAGTCAAGAAGAAGGTCCTCCCTTTATCTTTGAAGGGAAATGCATTGACATTGTATAGGCTATGTGATGATATTGGATCTTTGAATTACAACCGATGAAATTGGAATTTCATCAGAAGTTTTATCCTATGCATCTGATTCATCTTGATCGGAATTATATATATAATTTTTGGCCTCGTGAAGGAGAAAGTATCGCTCAAGCTTGGGGGAGGCTTAAATCAATGTTATATTTGAAGGAAATATGCCCTAGAGGCAATAATAAAGTTGTTATTTATATTTCCTTATATCATGATAAATGTTTATTATTCATGCTAGAATTGTATTAACCGGAAACTTAGTACATGTGTGAATACATAGACAAAACAGAGTGTCCCTAGTATGCCTCTACTTGACTAGCTCGTTAATCAAAGATGATTATGTTTCCTGACCATAGACATGTGTTGTCATTTGATGAATGGGATCCCATCATTAGAGAATGATGTGATGGACAAGACCCATCTGTTAGCTTAGCATAATGATCATTAAGTTTTATTGCTATTTCATGACTTATACATATCCTCTGACTATGAGATTATTGAAGGAAATATGCCCTAGAGGCAATAATAAAGTTATTATTTATTTCCTTATTTCACGATAAATGTTTATTATTCATGCTAGAATTGTATTAGCCGGAAACTTAGTACATGTCTGAATACATATACAAAACAAAGTGTCCCTAGTATGCCTCTACTTGACTAGCTCGTTATCAAAGATGGTTATGTTTCCTAACCATAGACATGTGTTGTCATTTGATGAACGGGATCACATCATTAGGAGAATGATGTGACGGACAAGACCCATTCGTTAGCTTAGCATTATGATCGTTACAGTTTCATTGCTACTGCTTTCTTCATGACTTATACATGTTCCTCAGACTATGAGATTATGCAACTCTCGAATACCGGAGGAACACCTTGTGTGCTATCAAACGTCACAACGTAACTAGGTGATTATAAAGATGCTCTACAGGTGTCTCCGATGGTGTTTGTTGAGTTGGCATAGATCGAGATTAGGATTTTTCACTCCGTGTATCGGAGAGGTATCTCTGGGCCCTCTCGGTAATGCACATAACTATAACCCGTGCAAGCATTGGGACTAATGAGTTAGTTGCAGGATGATGCATTACAGAACGAGTAAAGAGACTTGCCGGTAACGAGATTGAACTAGGTATTGAGATACCGACGATCGAATCTCGGGCAAGTAACATACCGATGACAAAAGGAACAACGTATGTTGTTATGCGGTTTGACCGATAGAGATCTTCGTAGAATATGTAGGAACCAATATGAGCATACAGGTTCCGCTATTGGTTGTTGACCAGAGATGAGTCTCGGTCATGTCTACATAGTTCTTGAACCCGGGTCCGCACGCTTAACGTTCTGTGACGATTTGTATTATGAGTTTATGTGTTTTGATGTACCGAAGGTAGTTCGGAGTCCTGGATATGATCACGAACATGACGAGGAGTCTCGAAATGGTCGAGACATAAAGATCGATATATTGCACGACTATATTTGGACGTCGGAATGGTTCCGGGTGAGTTCGGGCATATACCGGAGCACTAGGAGGTTACCGGAACCCCCGGGAGGTATATGGGCCTTATTGGGCCATTGTGGGAGAGAGGAGAAGGGAGAATAGGAGGGGGCGCCCCCCAAGCCCAATCCGAATTGGGAAGGGGGTCGGCCCCCTTTCCTTCCTCCTTCCTCCCCCTTCCTTCCACTCCTAGTCCAACTAGGAAAGGGGGGGGATCCTACTCACGGTGGGAGTTGGACTCCACTTGGGGCACGCCTAGGAGGCCAGCCTCCTCCCCCTCCTCCACTCCTTTATATACGTGGGAGGGGGGCACTCCATGGAGACACAAGTTGATCATTGATCCCTTAGCCATGTGCGGTGCCCCCCTCCACCATAATCCACCTCGGTCATATAGTCGTTGTTCTTAGGCGAAGCCCTGCGCCGGTAGCTTCATCATCACCATCATCACGCCATCGTGCTGACGAAGCTCTCCCTCGACACTCTGCTGGATCATGAGTTCGTGGGACGTCATCGAGCTGAAAGTCTGCAGATCGCGGAGGTGCCGTACGTTCGGTACTAGGATCGGTCAATCGTAAAGACGTACAACTACATCAACCGCATTGTCATAACGCTTCCTCTTACGGTCTACGAGGGTACGTGGACAACACTCTTCCCTCTCGTTGCTATGCATCACCATGATATTGCGTGTGCGTAGGAATTTTTTTGAAATTACTATGTTCCCCAACAGTGGCATCCGAGCCAGGTTTATGCGTAGATGTTATATGCACGAGTAGAACACAAGTGAGTTGTGGGCGATAATAGTCATACTGCTTACCAGCATGTCATACTTTGATTCGGCAGTATTGTTGGATGAAGCGGCCCGGACCGACATTACGCGTATGCTTACGCGAGACTAGTTCTGTGCTTCGCACACAGGTGGCTCGCAGGTGTCAGTTTCTCCAACTTTAGTTGAATCGAGTGTGGCTACGCCCGGTCCTTGTTGAAGGTCAAAACATCACATACTTGATGAAAAGTCGTTGTGGTTTTGATGCGTAGGTAAGAACGGTTCTTGGTCAGCCCATAGCAGCCACGTAAAACTTGTAACAATAGAGTAGAGGACGTCTAACTTGTTTTTGCAGGGCATGTTGTGATGTGATATGGTCAAGACATGATGCTAAATTTTATTGTATGAGATGATCATGTTTTGTAACGAAGTTATCGGCAACTGGCAGGAGCCATATGGTTGTCGCTTTATTGTATGAAATGCAATCGCCATGTAATTGCTTTACTTTATCACTAAGCGGTAGCGATAGTCGTAGAAGCAATAGTTGGCGAGACAACAACGATGCTATGATGGAGATCAAGGTGCCGCGCCGGTGACGATGGTGATCATGACGGTGCTTTGGAGATGGAGATCAAAGGCACAAGATGATGATGGCCATATCATATCACTTATATTGATTGCATGTGATGTTTATCTTTTATGCATCTTATTTTGCTTAGTTTGACGGTAGCATTATAAGATGATCTCTCACTAAATTTCAAGGTACACGTGTTCTCCCTGAGTATGCACCGTTGTGAAAGTTCGTCGTGCCGAGACACCACGTGATGGTTGGGTGTGATAAGCTCTATGTTCACATACAATGGGTGCAAGCCAGTTTGGCACACGCATAATACTCAGGTTAAACTTGACGAGCCTAGCATATGCAGATATGGCCTCAGAGCACTGAGACCGAAAGGTCGAGTGTGAATCATATAGTAGATATGATCAACATAGTGATGTTCACCATTGAAAACTACTCCATCTCACGTGATGATCGGACATGGTTTAGTTGATATGGATCACGTGATCACTTAGATGATTAGAGGGATGTCTATCTAAGTGGGAGTTCTTAAGTAATATGATTAATTGAACTTTAATTTATCATGAACTTAGTCCTGATAGTATTTTCATAACTATGTTGTAGATCAAAAGCTCGCGATGTAGCTCCCCGTTTATTTTTGATATGTTCCTAGAGAAAAATAAGTTGAAAGATGATAGTAGCAATGATGCGGACTTGGTCTGTGAACTGAGGATTATCCTCATTGCTGCACAGTAGAATTATGTCCTTGATGCACCGCTAGGTGACAGAACTATTGCAGGAGCAGATGCAGACGTTATGAATGTTTTGACAAGCTCGGTATGATGACTACTTGATAGTTTAGTGCACCATGCTTTACGGCTTAGAACCGGGACTTAAAAAATGTTTTGAACGCCACGGAGCATATAAGATGTTCCAAGAGTTGAAATTAGTATTTCATACTCATGCCCGTGTCAAGAGGTATGAGACCTCTGACAGTACTTTGCCTATGGAGGAGAATAGCTCAACCAGTGAGCATGTGCTCAGATTGTCTGAGTACTACAATCGCTTGAATCAAGTGGGAGTTAATATTCTAGATAAAATAATGACTGACAGAATTCTCTAGTCAATATCACAAAGTTACTAGAACTTCGTGATGAACTATAATATGCAAGGGATAACGAAAACGATTCCCGAGCTCTTTGTGATGCTGAAATCAACGAAGGTAGAAATCAAGAAAAGCATCAAACATTGATGGTTGAAAAGGCCACTAGTTTCAAGTAAAAGGGCAAGGGAAAGAAAGGGAACTTCAAGAAGAATGGCAAGCAAGTTGCCACTCCCATGAAAAGCCCAAAGCTAGACCCAAGCCTGAAAGTGAGTGCTTCTACTGCAAAGGAAATGGTCACTGGAAGTGGAACTGCCCCTAGATACTTGGCGGATAAGAAGGATGGCAAAGTGAACAAAGGTATATTTGATATACATGTTATTGATGTGTACTTTACTAGTGTTTATAGCAACCCCTCGGTATTTGATACTAGTTCAGTTGCTAAGATTAGTAACTTGAAACTAGAGTTATAAAATAAACAGAGACTAGTTAAGGGCGAGGTGACGATGTGTGTTGGAAATGATTCCAAGGATGATAAGATCACCATCGCACACTCCCTTTACCTTCGGGATTAGTGTTGAACCTAAAATAAATGTTATTTGTTGTTTGCGTTGAGCATGAATATGATTATATCATGTTTAATGCAATACGATTATTCATTTGAGTCAAAGAATAATTGTTGTTCTGTTTACATGAATGAAAACTTCTATGGTCATACACTAAAAATAAATGGTTTATTGAATCTCGATCGTGTTAATAAACATATTCATAGTATTGATGCCAAAAGATGCAAAGTTGATAGTGATAGTGCCACATATTTGTGTCACTGCAGTTTAGGTCATATTGGCATAAAGCGGATGAAGAAACTCCATGCTGATGGGCTTTTGGAATCACTTGATTATGAATCACTTGATGCTTGCAAACCATGCCTCATGTGCAAGATGACTAAGACTCCGTTCTCTGGAACAATGGAGTGAGCCACTGACTTATTGGAAATAATACATACCGATGTATGTGGTCCAATGAGTGTTGAGGCTCACTGCGGTATCATTGTTTTCTGACCTTCACAGATGACTTGAGCAGATATGTGTATATCTACTTGACGAAACACAAGTCTGAAACTCTTGAAAAGTTCAAAGATTTTCAGAGTGAAGTAGAGAATCATCGTAACAAGAAAATAAAATTTCTACGATTTGATCGCAGAGGCAAATATTTGAGTTACGAGTTTGGCCTTCAATTAAAACAATGTGGAATAGTTTCACAAACTCATGCCACCTGGAACACCACAACATAATGGTGTGTCCGAACGTCATAACTGTACTTTATTGGATATAGTGCAATCTATGATTTCTCTTACCGATTTACCACTATCATTTTTGGGGTTATGCATTAGAGACAGCTACATTCACGTTAAATAGGGCACCGTCTAAATCCGTTGAGACGATACCGTATGAACTATGGCTTGGCAAGAAACCTAAGCTGTGGTTACTTAAAGTTTGAGGTTGCAATGCTTATGTGAAAAAGTTTCAACCTGATAAGCTCAAACCCAAATCGGAGAAGTGTGTTTTCATAGGATACCCAAAAGAAAATGTTGGGTACACCTTCTACCATAGATCCGAAGGCAGGATCTTTGTTGCTAAGAATGGATCCTTTCTAGAGAAGGAGTTTCTCTCAAAAGAAGTGGGTGGGAGGAAAGTAGAACTTGATGAGGTAATTGTACCTGCTCCCGAATTGGAAAGTAGTTCATCACAGAAATCAGTTCCAGTGATTCCTACACCAATTAGTGAGGAAGTTAATGATAGTGATCGTGAAACTTCAGATCAATTTACTAACGAACCTCGTAGGTCAACCAGAGTAAGATCCGCACCAAAGTGGTACGGTAATCCTGTTCTGGAGGTCATGTTAGTTGACCATGACGAACCTACGAACTATGAGGAAGCGATGATGAGCCTAGATTCCGCAAAATGGCTAGAGGCCATGAAATCTAAGATGGGATCCATGTATGAGAACAAAGTATGGACTTTGATTCACTTGCCCGATGATCGACAAGCAATAGAGAATAAATGGATCTTCAAGAGGAAGACAGATGCTGATAGTAGTGTTACTATCTACAAAGCTCGAATTGTCGCAAAAATGTTTTCGACAAATTCAAGGTGTTGACTAAGATGAGATTTTCTCACTTGTATCGATGCTTAAAAGTCTGTCCAAATCATGTTAGCAATTGCCGCGTTTTATGAAATTTGGCAAATGGATGTCAAACCTGCATTCCTTAATGGATTTCTTAAAGAAGAGTTGTGTGTGATGCAACCAGAAGGTTTTGTCGATCCTAAAGATGCTAACAAAGTGTGCAAAGTTCCAGCGATCCATCTATGGACTGGTGCAAGTATCTCAGAGTTGGAATATACACTTTGATGAGTTGATCAAAGCATATAGATTTATACAGACTTGCGGTGAAGCCTGTATTTACAAGAAAGTGAGTGGGAGCACTACATTTTTCTGATAAGTATATGTGAAAGACATATTGTTGATCGGAAATGATGTAGAATTTTCTGGAAAGCATAAAGGAGTGTTTGAAAGGAGTTTTTCAAAGAAAGACCTCGGTAAAGCTGCTTACATATTGATCATCAAGATCTATAGAGATAGATCAAAACGCTTGATAAGTTTTTCAATGAGTACATACCTTGACAAGATTTGAAGTAGTTCAAAATGGAATAGTCATAGAAAGAGTTCTTGCCTATGTTGCAAGGTGTGAAATTGAGTAAGACTAAAAGCCCGACCACGGCAGAGGATAGAAAGAGAATGAAAGTCATTCCCTATGCCTTATCCATAGGTTCTATAAAGTATGCCATGCTGTGTACCAGATCTATTGTATAACCTACACTCAGTTTGGCAAGGGAGTACAATAGTGATCTAGAAGTAGATCAGTGGACAACGGTCAAAATTATCCTTAGTGGAATAAGGATATGTTTCTCGATTATGGAGTTGACAAAAGGTTCGTCATAAAGGGTTACGTCGATGCAAGTTTTGACACTGATCCAGATGACTCTAAGTCTCAATCTGGATACATATTGAAAGTGGGAGCAATTAGCTAGAGTAGCTCCGTGCAGAGCATTGTTGACATAGAAATTTGCAAAATACATACGAATCTGAATATGGCAGACCCGTTAACAAAACTTCTCTCACAAGCAAAACATGATCACACCTTAGTACTCTTTGGGTGTTAATCACATGGCGATGTGAATTAAGATTACTTACTATAGTAAACCCTTTGAGTGTTGGTCACATGGCGATGTGAACTATGGGTGTTAATCACATGGTGATGTGAACTATTGGTGTTAAATCACATGGCGATGTGAACTAGATTATTGACTCTAGTGCAAGTGGGAGACTGAAGGAAATATGCCCTAGAGGCAATAATAAAGTTATTATTTATTTCCTTATTTCATGATAAACGTTTATTATTCATTCTAGAATTGTATTAACCGGAAACTTAGTACATGTGTGAATACATAGACAAAACAAAGTGTCCCTAGTATGCCTCTACTTGACTAGCTCGTTTATCAAAGATGGTTATGTTTCCTAAGCATAGACATGTGTTGTCATTTGATGAACGGGATCACATCATTAGGAGAATGATGTGATGGACGAGACCCATTCGTTAGCTTAGCATTATGATCGTTATAGTTTCATTGCTAATGCTTTCTTCATGACTTATACATGTTCCTCAGACTATGAGATTATGCAACTCCCGAATACCGGAGGAGCACCTTGTGTGCTATCAAACGTCACAACATAACTGGGTGAATATAAAGGTGTCTCCGATGGTGTTTGTTGAGTTGGCATAGATCGAGATTAGGATTTGTCACTCCGTGTATCAGAGAGGTATCTCTGGGCCCTCTCGGTAATGCACATCACTATAAGTCTTGCAAGCATTGTGACTAATGAGTTGGTTGTGGGATGATGCATTACGGAATGAGTAAAGAGACTTGCCGGTAACGAGATTGAACTAGGTACTGAGATACCGACGATCGAATCACGGGCAAGTAACATACCGATGAAAAAGGGAACAACGTCTGTTGTTATGCGGTTTGACCGATAAAGATCTTTGTAGAATATGTAGGTGTCAGATTTCAGGTTCTGACAGACCCTTAAGGTTCGAACACTGGGGTGCGCGCGGAAATCCAACCTTCCACCGTCTCGCGCTTCGCCGAATCACAGGGACCTAAACTACTAACGGAGCAGCACAAGAGACACGAGATTTATACTAGTTCGGGCCACCGTTGTGGTGTAATACCCTACTCTAGTTTGTGGTGTGGTGGATTGCCTCTTGGGCTGATGAAGAACAATACAAGGAAGAACAGCCTCGCGAGGGTCTGTTCTTGGTGGGTGTGATGAACTGCTAGCTGGTGTTCAGTCGCTCTAGCTACTGGTTTCCTTGATGAGGATTCCGATCTCTCTCTGTCTCTCTCTGATGCCAACCCTTCTACCCTATGGGTGGCTACTCCTATTTATAGGCGAAGGCCCTGGGCCTCCACCCAAATATTGAGCGGGAAGGGCGCCAACAATTGGCCATTTTGAAGGGGAACAGCGGGTACACTTATCCTGACTAAAGTTGGTCCTCGCCTGCCAAAGGCTCTGGTCATGACGCCTGCTTGGGCTCCACGATGACTCCCTTCCTGCCGTTGGGCTGGTCTTGGTCTTGTTGCACCGAAACGGATGCCTTTGCTTGATGCTCTCGCCTGCGCTTGCTCCTTTTGCACCAAAGAGGAAAGGAGGACGCTGCGCGGGCTGGCGCCCGACTGGCGCCCTCGGTCGTCATGGCTTGCGTCATGGGCACCTCGCGAGGTACCCTGCCTTGAACTCTCCGCCTCCTCATGAGCTAGCCTGATGAGGCCATGCTTGAGGAAGCTCCTTGTCGTCCGCCCCGTGAGGCTTGGCCCCACGCGAGGGTCTTGAGCTTGTGTTGATGAAGACGGGCCCTGCTGGGCCTCCTCCGAGCCACGCCGTAGGCCGCAGGCAGGCAAGTTTGGGGACCCCCGTTCCCAGAACGCCGACAGTTGCCCCTGGGCCCACGGTGCGCCTGAACTTGGCCGAGCAGAGAGGCGAAAGGGCAAGTGCGAAGTGTCGCGGGCCCTAACAGCCTGCGGCCTTGGGCGCCGCGTGGCGGTTGATTGGACGCGGGCGGCACTGCTTCCCCACGATGCCTCGGTAACCACCCGGATTCGACAAGTCCCTGCATGCAGAGTCGGTCATGATTACCGGTGATCGTGGAGGCCGACGGTTGGCCTTCGCCGGCTATAAGTATGGAACGACGCGCGCCCTTCCAGTCTATCCTTCTTCTTATCCTCCTCCTCGTTTCGTCTGGTTGCCATGGCTCCGATCCGCCGGTTCTCCACGGAAGAGAAGGAAAGGCTCCTCAAGAGGATCTGACCTGCTCCCCTAAAAGCGGCTTGCCCTCTGGTGTCGGGGCAGGGCGCTTCGCCAGAGGCAACCATGCCCTGAGTGCGTCGGCCGCCACCAGGTTTCTCTTCCCTTGTACGCGCAACTTGGTGGCTCTGAAGGAGGCGACGCCGGGCGCCACGAGCGGCGCCGCCGACGATGCCGGCGTGTCACGAAGGTGTGCGTCTTCCCCCCTGGAGTCCACGACGAGGGCTTCTGCCGAGAGTTCGTGCTTCGCGCCGCCACGCCTCCTAAGTCTTGGATTCGTCTTCCTTCTTTCTTCGCCTCCGTCGTCCGGCAGAAGGAACCCCACAGGACTCTGGCTGCAACCGCCTGGCTGCAGCACCCCGCCACAGGCGCGAGGTCACGAGTAGTTGCCCAGGCGAGGTCTTCATGACTCGAGGCTGGGGCGAGTCGCCGGGTCTGCGGACGAGGGCGCCCTCACGATCCACACAGTCTGATGGTGCTTGGTGGTGTCCTTCAATGTCTTTGACGCGGAGGGTCGTCGGCTGGAGTGCTGCCCCGGGAGAGGTGGTCGAGGTCCTGCTGCGGTGAGACAGAGGCCGACCGACCACTCCCTTGGCAGCTCCTCAGGCAACAGAGGCGCCAGAGGATCCAGTGACTCCGCCGAGCTCTTCGCGACGGCGGAGACGAGCGACGACAGCTACGAGCCCCCGAGCCTGCGCCGCTCCCGGAGCAGGGCGGGCTCGTCAGGCCGTCGCCGCCCCTGATTTGGATGGGGTTGGCGCCGGACCGGGTGGCCCACTGTTGATGATGGCGTCTGCCGCGGTGGTCCCTATAGGTAGGACTCCTTAGGATTCGCGTCTTTTGTTCTTGCGAGGAGCCAAGAATGTACCCCGCGGGGGCTTGTAAGATGTTTGCAGCTTCGTTTGTCAATGTAACCCTTTTTATGAGGCAGTGCGAGATGCTCATTCCGTTCTAGCTCAGTTTCTTCCTTTCGGACCTCGTGAGGGCTTGATGCTCTGTGCCGACAGGTCCCAGTCCCAAGGCGGCTTCAGCCGTCGCTGGTATGCCAGGTCGGGATGCCGTGGTCAAGGCCAGGAGGTGAGCGACCCGAGGTCCGGTAAGAGCCTTTGAGTCATGATGCTCAGGGGGTCCCCCTTGGCGCTCAAGCAGCCATCATTCGGTGAGAAATGAGAGCGACGTTGCCAACACGGGGTTGCATTGAGTGTGGGGATGGTGCTGCGATAACTTGTGTGTCCGGAGGGTGACTTATCTTGAGGGTCAGGGCAATGCTTCCTGGTGCGGCGCTAGGTCCGTGCCTTGGCCGGCGAGAGATTGCGTGGTGAGGTCGTTTCGTGCTCCTTGGAGGGACCCTGCAGGTTCACCACAAAAGGAACAAGAGCTCATCGTGGCGATCGTTAGTCCTGCCATTAGTTGCTTTGGAGAGGCGCGAGAGGCCTCGCGAGGTGTGTTGGGGCACCCGTGAGCCAGCGCGGGACTCACGGGGTCCTACCTCAAGGCGGGTTGCACCTGGCTCTGGGCCTTATCTTGAGTGTGTTCTGCAAATTTGGCGGATGCCGGTGCTCTCGTCTTGGTCCGGCTCTCGGGCTGGTCTCGGCCGTCGGCAGGCAAGCCAGGTCGCGATGCCATGGACAAGACCCGGAGGGTGAGGGCGGAGGCGGTAGGGAGCCACGAGTCACGATGCTCAGGCACCCCCCTTTAACGCGCTGCTGGGTTAGATGATGAAACTCTCGTCCTCGGGTCCGGCTCTCGGGCTGGTCTCGGCCGTCGGCCGCAAGCCAGGTCGCGATGCCATGGACAAGACCCGAGGTGAGGGCGGAGAGCGGTAGGAGCCCCGAGTCGCGATGCTCGGGCACCCCCCTTTAACGCGCAAGCCTGGTGGATCAGCAACTCTCGTCCTCGGGTCCGGCTCTCGGGCTGGTGTCGGCCGTCATTGGCGAGCCAGTCGCGATGCCATGGACTAGACCAGAGGGTGAGGGCGGAGGCGGTAGGAGCCCTGAGTCGCGATGCTCGGGCACCCCCTTTAGCGCAAAGCTGGGTTAGATGATGAAACTCGTCTTGGTCCCGGCTCTCGGGCTGGTCTCGGCCGTCATTGGCAAGCCAGTCGCGATGCCATGGACAAGACCAAAGGGTGAGGGCGGAGGCGGTAGGAGCCTGAGTCGCGATGCTCGGGCACCCCCTTTAACGTGCAAGATTCCGTCACCCAGGAAAAGGCACAAATAACAAGCATGGTGGAGCGAGAACATAATCCTAAGGAAAACGCAAGAAGGGTACATGCAGCTGGGACAGGCCCGAGCGGCTTGGGGATGATCTTGAGGGGCGCCCAACAGGATAAGCTAATGACATGAAATAAAAGGGATACATGCATGCAGGACGGACCCACGGACTGGGAATAATGCGGCCTCAAGGCGCTCCCAGTCGGAAATAAAACTTAAAGATGTCACCTGGTGATGTTGGGGACGAAGGGGTGTTGGTGTAGCAGACTCGGTGGGCTATGGGAGCCGATCCTCACGAGCCCCCAGGCCCGGAGGCCTCGGGAGGATCCGGAGGCGCTGGTGGCTCCTCATAGACCATCTCCATCTCCGCCAAGGCTGCAGAACGCCTGGCCTCTTGAGCCTCCAAGATGTCCCTCATGAGGCGCTGGTGCTTGCCGCCGCGTTTGGCAGCCATAAGGCATGCGCCGCGTGGCGTGGGGCGGACCCTCAAGCGTCCCACTCGCGAGGGCCGAGGCGCTCTTGAGGCGCTGCTCGGTTGAGCCCTGGTATGTCGATCTGCAGACGCGCAGCCCACCATCCTCGCCTGGATGGGGGGCCACAGTGGCAGGGCGGCGGCTGCCTCTCATGACCCTTGACTCCTGTAGCTCTGAATGGCCTTGCCGACGAACTCCCGAGGTTCGGCCCTCCTTGCCTTGCTCCTTGCGGAAATGTGCTTGAAGCACGCCTCCATGTGGTGCCCAAGCGCCTCCCTCGAGACCTTGGCGGGTGGCGGCCCTCCGGGAGAGCCCCGAGCCCGGCTGAGGAGGCGCCGGCGCTTTCTATCTCGATGGAAGGAGGCTCCCTGGCCGGTCACGAGCCACAGAGGGGCTGTTTCTTGAGGAGTCGGGCGGTCGATGTCTTCTTCTTCTTGGAGTGCGGCCTTGGGAGGCCTCCTGCTGCGTGGTGCAGGTCTTCCAGCGATGCCGCTGAAAGGCTCGCTCCAGGAGCACACTGCGTCTCTCTCTTCACAGGGCACCGTGATGACCCCGTCGCTTCCTGGCATCTTGAGGACGTTGTAGCCGTGGTGGGTTATGGCCATGAATTTGGCCAACGCTGGGTACCGAGGATGGCGTTGTCTGGCAAAGCGAATGTGGGCGACGTCGAAGTCGATGAGCTCGGTGTGGTAGTTGTCGCGAGCCCGAAGGTGACAGCAAAGCGGACCTGCCCGATCGAGACCGTGGAGCCGTCGGTGACTCGGAGAAAGGCTTGGTTGGCTGAAGCTGGCGTAAGGCACTTGAAGATTGTTGAATGTTTCCACGGACGGGACATTGAGCCCTGCTCCGCCGTCGATGAGGTCTTGGTGACTAGCACATTGCTGATGATTGGGGAACAAAGCATCGGAGAACTCCGGCTGTGGCTGCGCGCTTGAGCTGGTCTGCTGAGCTGAGCGTGATGGCGCACGCCAACCACCGAGGGGCGCGTGGCCTCGAGCTTGGGAAGGACTGCATTCACTTGGGGGCGAACTGCTTGAAGATCTGCCGAGGGCTGGGGCTTGAGCTCCGCCCGGGATGCTGCGATCGCCGCGCTTCCTGAAGCCCCAGCCCCTCGTCCGATGGCGGTCTTGATTCTCCTTGGCGGTGGCGGCAGCGGAGGGAGGCCTGCGTTCCCCTGCGGACGATCCTCGCGAGGCTGATCCCTCCAGCCTCCCTCGCGAGGCGGGTCTTGCCAGCGGTCCTCGCGAGGTTGGTCGCGCCACCCTTGGCGCGGGCCGCGGCCTTCCTAGTGTCCTTCATTCCTTCCTCCTCCTCGGCCATAGCCCCAGTCGCTGCGCTCGGGGCGTCTGCCGACCCTTCCTTCGCGTACGGCCCGGAGCTCTTGGCATTCATTGGTGGTTGTGGGTGTGGAAGTCGTGGTACATGCAGTACCGGCTGCCCTTGGAGGACTCGGGCTGATCTCTGCCTTGCTTAGTGTCAGGTTCGGCCGCGAGTACGGCAGACCCCTTGCCCTTCACGTCCTTGGCCTTGGACTTCTTTTCTTCAGGATCTGCGGCAGGCAGCTCGAGGAGGGAGAGGCGCCCCTCCTCAGCCCGGGCGCACTTGGTCGCCAAGTTGAACAGCTCCAAGGAGGTGCACAGATCTGCATGCATCGCCAGCTCCTCCTTCATCTTGCGTCACGCACACCGTCGGAGAAGGCAGAGATGATGGCCTCCTCCGTTACCCTGGGGATCTTGAGGCGTGCGTTGTTGAAGCGTTGGATGTACTTTTGCAGGGTTTCCCCTGGCTGCTGCTTGATTCGGCGCATGTCGCTCACGGCGGGTGGCCGGTCGCGAGTACCCTGGAAGTTGGCGATGAAGCGGGTGCGCATCTCGGCCAGAAGAGATCGTGCACAGGGCGGATTCGGAGCCAGTGCGGGCCCGTCCTTGGCGCCATGGGAAACCAGTTCGCCATTACCTTTTCATCCCGTTGGCAGCCTCGATGCCCAGCTCAGTGAGCTGGAGGAACTCCGTAGGGTCAGCCGTGCCGTCGTGGCGAGGAGGCGTGTGCAGCTTGAACTTGGCGGGCCCGCGACGCTGCGCCTTTCGGAGGTGAAAGCGCGGCAGCCCGCCGTGGCATGGGGCCCTCGGGCGACAAAGAGCTTGGTCTTGTGGGCCTCCTGCGCCTTGGTGGGGGCAGCGCAGGTCTTGACGTCTTTGGGCGAGGGCGCTCGGCAGCTTCTTGTGGGTGAGAACTTCTTGACAGCTCTACTCTTGCAGCGCGGCGGCCTGGCAGCACGGTTCCGCCAGAGGCGCGCTTGAGGCTGGCGCCTTCTTGAGGAGGCGGCCGAGGCGCCAGGAGCTTCATCGCCCTGGGCGGGTGCGGTGCAGCGAGACGGACGGCGCGAGGCGCCCTGCGCGGACGAGCTCGGCGACTCTGTCGAGCTATTCTTCATAGACGTCATCGACGGGGCGGTAGCGCTGGAGCTCGTTTGCCGCGATGAGTGCAGCCCGGGCCTCCATGGCCGCGTGGGGTGCGTGTGACAAAGAACCAGCGGGGGTGAGCGAAGGCGTGGCGGTGCGGCCGTCCCGCCTCATGGACGGGTCTTTGGGGCGATGCTTGCTGCTCGTTCCCGCCGGGCGGTGGTGGCGTTGACGGCAAGTGACGGGAACGAGCGAGGGCGCCGCCGACGGGAGCTGTCTGGCGACATGGGAGGCGGCGGCTCAAGCTCGGCGCGGCCAGACGGGCGTCGAGACATGGTTGCGGTGGTCGGGGAAGAACGAGGCGACGAAAGGCAGATTCCTGCGCACCCCTACCTGGCGCGCCAAATGGCGGATTTCGGGTTCCGGCAGACCCTTAAGGTTCGAACACTAGGGTGCGCGCGGAAATACAACCTTCCATCGTCTCGCACTTCGCCGAATTGCAGGGACCTAAACTACTAACGGAGCAGCACAAGAGACACGAGATTTATACTAGTTCGGGCCACCGTTGTGGTGTAATACCCTACTCTAGTTTGTGGTGTGGTGGATTGCCTCTTGGGCTGATGAAGAACAATACAAGGAAGAACAGCCTCGCGAGGGTCTGTTCTTGGTGGGTGTGATGAACTGCTAGCTGGTGTTCAATCGCTCTAGCTACTGGTTTCCTTGATGAGGATTCCGATCTCTCTCTGTCTCTCTCTGATGCCAGCCCTTCTACCCTGTGGGTGGCTACTCCTATTTATAGGCGAAGGCCCTGGGCCTCCACCCAAATATTGAGCGGGAAGGGCGCCAACAATTGGCCATTTTGAAGGGGAACAACGGGTACACTTATCCTGACTAAAGTTGGTCCTCGCCTGCCAAAGGCTCTGGTGATGATGCCTGCTTGGGCTCCACGATGACTCCCTTCCTGCCGTTGGGCTGGTCTTGGTCTTGTTGCACCGAAACGAATGCCTTTGCTTGATGCTCTCGCCTGCGCTTGCTCCTTTTGCACCAAAGAGGAAAGGAGGACGCTGCACGGGCTGGCTCCCGACTGGCGCCCTCGGTCGTCATGGCTTGCGTCATGGGTACCTCGCGAGGTACCCTTCCTTGAACTCTCCGCCTCCTCATGAGCCAGCCTGACGAGGCCGTGCCTGAGGAAGCTCCTTGTCGTCCGCCCCGCGAGGCTTGGCCCCTCGCGAGGGTCTTAAGCTTGTGTTGATGAAGACGGGCTCTGCTGGGCCTCCTCCGAGCCACACCGCAGGCCGCAGGCAGGCAAGTCTGGGGACCCCCGTTCCCAGAACGCCGACAGTAGGAACCAATTTGAGCATCCAGGTTCTGCTATTGGTTATTGATCGGAGATGAGTCTCGGTCATGTCTACATAGTTCTCGAACCCGTAGGGTCCGCATGCTTAACGTTCTGTGACGATTGGTATTATGAGTTTATGTGTTTTGATGTACCGAAGGTAGTTCGGAGTCCCGGATATGATCACAGACATGATGAGGAGTCTCTAAATGGTCGAGACATAAAGATCGATATATTGGACGACTATATTTGGACGTTGGAATGGTTCCGGGTGAGTTCGGGCATATATCGAAGCACTGGGAGGTTACCGGAACCCCCTGGGAGGTATATGGGCCTTATTGGGCCATAGTGGGAGAGAGGAGAAGGGAGTAAAGGAGGGGGCGCGCCCCCCAAGCCCAATCCGAATTGGGAAGGGGGCCGGCCCCCCTTTCCTTCCCCCTTCCTCCCCTTGCTTCCACTCCTAGTCCAACTAGGAAGGGGGGGGGGGAATCCTACTCCCGGTGGGAGTTGGACTCCCCTTGGGGCGCGCCTAGGAGGCCGGCCTCCTCCCCCTCCTCCACTCCTTTATATACGGGGGAGGGGACACCCCATGGAGACACAAGTTGATCATTGAGCCCTTAGCCGTGTGCGGTGCCCCCCTCCACCATAATCTGTTGGAAATATGCCCTAGAGGCAATAATAAAATGATTATTATATTTCCTTGTTCATGATAATTGTCTATTGTTCATGCTATAATTGTGTTATCCGGAAATCGTAATACATAGACCACAACATGTCCCTAGTGAGCTTCTAGTTGACTAGCTCGTTGATCAATAGATGGTTACGGTTTCCTGACCATGGACATTTGATGTCATTGATAACGGGATCACATCATTGGGAGAATGATGTGATGGACAAGACCCAATCCTATGCATAGCACAAGATCGTGTAGTTCGTTTGCTAGAGCTTTTCAAATGTCAAGTATCATTTCCTTAGATCATGAGATCGTGCAACTCCCGGATACCGTAGGAGTGCTTTGGGTGTACCAAACGTCACAACATAACTGGGTGGCTATAAAGGTACACTACAGGTATCTCCGAAAGTGTCTGTTGGGTTGGCACGGATCGAGACTGGGATTTGTCACTCCGTATGACGGTGAGGTATCTCTGGGCCCACTCGGTAATGCATCTTCATAATGAGCTCAATGTGACCAAGTGGTTGGTCACGGGATCATGCATTATGGAACGAGTAAAGTGACTTGCCAGTAACGAGATTGAACGAGGTATTGGGGTACCGACGACCGAATCTCGGGCACGTAACGTACCGATTGACAAAGGGAACTGTATACAGGATTGGTTGAATCCTCGACATCATGGTTCATCCGATGAGATCATTGAGGAGCATGTGGGAGCCAAAATGGGTATGCAGATCCCGCCGTTGGTTATTGACCGGAGAGTCGTCTCGGTCATGTCTGCGTGTCTCCCGAACCCGTAGGGTCTACACACTTAAGATTTGGTGACGCTAGGGTTGTAGAGATATTAGTATGCGGTAACCCGAAAGTTGTTCGGAGTCCCGGATGAGATCCCGGACATCACCGGGAGTTCCAGAATGGTCCGGAGGTAAAGATTTGTATATAGGAAGTCCAGTTTCGGCCACCGGGAAAGTTTCGGGGGTCACCGCTATTGTACCGGGACCACCGGAAGGGTCCCGGGGGTCCACCTATCCCGGAGGGGCCCATGGGCTGAAGTGGGAAGGCAACCAGCCCCTGGTGGGCTGGTGCGCCCCCCATGGGCCTCCCCCTGCGCCTAGGGTTGGAAACCCTGGGGGTGGGGGGCGCCCCACCTGACTTGGGGGGCAAGTCCTCCCCCCTTGGCCGCTGCCCCCCTTGAGATTGGATCTCTAGGGGGCCGGAGCCCCCCCAGGGCCCCTATATATAGAGGGGGGAGGGAGGGCTGCGCACCCAAGCCCCTGACGCCTCCCTCTCCCCCCGTAACACCTCTCCCTCTCGCTGAGCTTGGCGAAGCCCTGCCGAGATCCCCGCTGCTTCCACCACCACGCCGTCGTGCTGCTGGATCTCCATCAACCTCTCCTTCCCACTTGCTAGATCAAGAAGGAGGAGACGTCTTCCCCAACCGTACGTGTGTTGAACACGGAGGTGCCGTCTTCGGCGCTTGGTCATCGGTGATTTGGATCACGACGAGTACGACTCCATCAACCCCGTTCCCTTGAACGCTTCCGCTCGCGATCTACAAGGGTATGTAGATGTACTTACCTCGCCCTCGTTGCTAGATGAGTCCATAGATTGATCTTGGTGATGCGTAGAATTTTTTTAATTTCTGCTACGATCCCCTACAGTGGCATCATGAGCTAGGTATATGTGTAGTTTCTATGCACGAGTAGAACACAAGTTTGTTGTGGGCGTCGATATTGTCAATTTACTTGCCGTTACTAGTCTTATCTTGATTCGGCGGCATCGTGGGATGAAGCGGCCCGGACCGACCTTACACGTACACTTACGTGAGACAGGTTCCACCAACTGACATGAACTAGTTGCATAAGGTGGCTAGCGGGTGTCTATCTCTCCCACTTTAGTTGGATCGGATTTGATGAAAAGGGTCCTTATGAAGGGTAAATAGAAATTGGCATATCACGCTGTGGTTTTGGCGTAGGTAAGAAACGTTCTTGCTAGAAACCTATAGCAGCCACGTAAAAAATTTGCAACAACAATTAGAGGAAGTCTAACTTGTTTTTGCAGCATATGCCGTGTGATGTGATATGGCCAAAAGGATGTGATGAATGATATATATGTGATGTATGAGATTGATCATGTTCTTGTAATAGGAATCATGACTTGCATGTAGATGAGTATGACAACCGGCAGGAGCCATAGGAGTTGTCTTAATTTATTGTATGACCTGCGTGTCAATGAATAACGCCATGTAATTCCTTTACTTTATTGCTAAACCGTTAGCCATAGTAGTAGAAGTAATAGTTGGCGAGACAACTTCATGAAGACACGATGATGGAGATCATGGTGTCATGCTAGTGACGATGATGATCATGGCGCCCCGAAGATGGAGATCAAAAGGAGCAAAATGATATTGGCCATATCATGTCACTATTTGATTGCATGTGATGTTTATCATGTTTTTGCATCTTATTTTCTTAGAACGATGGTAGCATAAATAAGATGATCCCTCATAATAATTTCAAGAAAGTGTTCTCCCTAACTGTGCGCCATTGTGAAAGTTCGTTGTCTCGAAGCACCACATGATGATCGGGTGTGATAGAATCTAACGTTCACATACAACGGGTGTAAGCCAGATTTACACATGCAAAACACTTAGGTTGACTTGATGAGCCTAGCATGTACAGACAAGGCCTCGGAACACAAGAGACCGAAAGGTCGAAGAGTCGTATAGAAGATACGATCAACATGAATATATTCACCGATGATGACTAGTCCGTCTCACGTGATGATCAGACACGGCCTAGTTGACTCGGATCATGTATCACTTAGATGACTAGAGGGATGTCTGTCTGAGTGGGAGTTCATTAAATAGTTTGATTAGATGAACTTAATTATCATGAACTTAGTCTAAAACTTTTGCAAATATATCTTGTAGATCAAATGGCCAACGCTCATGTCAACCTCAACTTCAACGTGTTCCTAGACAAAACCAAGCTGAAATACGATGGTAGCAACTATACGGACTGGGTCCGGAACTTGAGGATCATCCTCATAGCTGCCAAGAAAGCATATGTCCTAGAAGCACTGCTAGGTGATGCACCCGCCCCAGCGAACCAAGACGTTATGAACGCTTGGCAGTCGCGTGTTGATGATTACTCCCTCGTTCAATGCGGCATGCTTTACAGCTTAGAACCGGGGCTCCAAAAATGTTTCGAGCAGCACGGAGCATATGAGATGTTCCAAGAGCTGAGAATGGATTTCCAAGCTCATGCCCAGGTCAAGAGATATGAAGTCTCCGACAAGTTCTATAGTTGTAAGATGGAGGAAAATAGTTCCGTCAGCGAGCACATACTCAAAATGTCTGGGTTGCGCAACCGCTTATCTCAGCTTGGAGTTAATCTCCCGGATGACGCGGTCGCTGATGTAATCCTTCGATCGCTTCCACCAAGCTACAAGAGCTTTGTGATGAACTTCAATATGCAGGGATGGAGAAACCATTCTGAAGTATATTCAATGCTGAAATCAGCGAAGGTGGAAATCAAAAAGGAACATCAAGTGTTGATGGTGAATAAAACCACTAAGTTCAAGAAGGGCAAGGGTAAAAAGGGTTTCAATAAAGACGGCAAGGGAGGTGCCGCGCCCGGCAAGCAAGCTGCCGGGAAGAAACCAAAGAATTGACCCAAGCCTGAGACTGAGTGTTTTTATTGCAAGGGAAGTGGTCATTGGAAGCAGAACTGTCCCAAGTACTTAGCGGACAAGAAGGCCGGCAACACCAAAGGTATATGTGATATACAAGTAATTGATGTGTACCTTACCAGTACTCGTAGTAGCTCCTGGGTATTTGATACCGGTGCGGTTGCTCATATTTGTAACTCAAAACAGGAGCTGCGGAATAAGCGGAGACTGGCGAAGGACGAGGTGACGATGCACGTCGGGAATGGTTCCAAGGTCGATGTGATCGCCATCGGCACTCTACCTCTACATTTACCTACGGGATTAGTTTTAAACCTCAATAATTGTTATTTAGTGCCAGCTTTGAGCATGAACATTGTATCTGGATCTCGTTTAATACGAGATGGCTACTCATTTAAATCCGAGAATAATGGTTGTTCTATTTATATGAGAGATATGTTTTATGGTCATGCCCCGCTGGTCAATGGTTTATTCTTAATGAATCTCGAACGTGATGTTACACATATTCATAGTGTGAATACCAAAAGATGTAAGGTTGATAATGATAGTCCCACATACTTGTGGCACTACCGCCTTGGTCACATTGGTGTCAAACGCATGAAGAAGCTCCATGCAGATGGACTTTTGGAGTCTCTTGATTACGAATCATTTGACACGTGCGAACCATGCCTCATGGGTAAAATGACCAAGACTCCGTTCTCCGAAACAATGGAGCGAGCAACCAACTTGTCGGAAATCATACATACTTATGTGTGCGGTCCAATGAACGTTGAGGCATGCGGTGGCTATCGTTATATTCTCACCCTCACTGATGACTTGAGTAGATATGGCTATGTCTACTTAATGAAACACAAGTCTGAGACCTTTGAAAGGTTCAAGGAATTTCCGAGTGAGGTTGAAAATCAAACGTGACAGAAAAATAAAGTTCTTACGATCAGATCGTGGAGGGGAATATTTAAGCCACGAATTTGGCACACACTTAAGGAAATGTGGAATCGTTTCACAACTCACGCCGCCTGGAACACCTCAGCATAATGATGTGTCCGAACGTCGTAATCGCACTCTATTGGATATGGTGCGATCTATGATGTCTCTTACCGATCTACCGCTCTCATTTTGGGGCTATGCTTTAGAGACTGCCGCATTCACTTTAAATAGGGCTCCGTCGAAATCCGTTGATACGACACCGTGTGAATTATGGTTTGGGAAGAAACCTAAGCTGTCGTTTCTAAAAGTTTAGGGATGCGATTCTTATGTCAAGAAACTTCAACCTGAAAAGCTCGAACCCAAGTCGGAAAAATGCGTCTTCATAGGACACCCTAAGGAAACCATTGGGTATACCTTCTACCTCAAATCCGAAGGCAAGATCTTTGTTGCCAAGAACGGATCCTTTCTGCAGAAAGAGTTTCTCTCGAAAGAAGTAAGTGGGAGGAAAGTAGAACTTGATGAAGTACTGCCTCTTGAAGCGGAAAGAAGCGCAGCTCAGGAAGATGTTCCTGTGGTGCCTACACCGGCTAGAGAGGAGGTTAATGATGATCATCAAGGTACTTCGGATCAAGTTGCTACTGAACTTCGTAGGTCCACGAGGACACGTTCCACACCAGAATGGTATGGCAACCCCGTCCTGGAGATCATGTTGTTAGACAATGGCGAACCTTCGAACTATGAAGAAGCGATGGCGGGCCCAGATTCCAACAAATGGCTTGAAGCCATGCAATCCAAGATAGGATCCATGTATGAAAACAAAGTATGGACTTTGACAGACTTGCCCGATGTTCGGTGAGCGATAGAAAATAAATGGATCTTTAAGAAGAAGACGGGCGCGGATGGTAATGTTACCATCTACAAAGGTTGACTTGTCGCTAAGGGTTATCGACAAGTTCAAGGGGTTGACTACGATGAGACCTTCTCACCCGTAGCGAAGCTTAAGTCCGTCCGAATCATGTTAGCAATTGCCGCATTCTACGATTATGAAATATGGCAAATGGACGTCAAAACGACATTCCTTAACGGCTTTCTTAAGAAAGAATTGTATATGATGCAGCCGGATGGTTTTGTCGATCCTAAGAATGCTAACAAGGTATGCAAGCTCCAGCGCCCATCTATGGGCTGGTGCAAGCATCTCGAGTTGGAACATTCGCTTTGATGAAATGATCAAAGCGCTTAGTTTATGCGACTTATGGAGAAGCTGCATTTATAATAAAGTGAGTGGGAGCTCAGAGCATTTCTCATATTATATGTGGATGACATATCGTTGATGGGAAATGATATAGAACTCTTGGAGAGCATAAAGGCCTACTTGAATAAGTGTTTTTCAATGAAGGACCTTGGAGAAGCTGCTTACATATTAGGCATCAAGATCTATAGAGATAGATCAAGACGCCTCATAGGTCTTTCACAAAGCACATACCTTGATTAAATATTGAAGAAGTTCAATATGGATCGGTCCAAGAAGGGGTTCTTGCCTGTGTTGCAAGGTGTGAAATTGAGCTCGGCTCAATGTCCGACCACGGCAGAAGATAGATAAAAGATGAGTGTCATCCCCTATGCCTCGGCCATAGGGTCTACCATGTATGCCATGCTGTGTACCAGACCTGATGTAAACCTTGCCGTAAGTTTGGTAGGATAGTACCAAAATAATCCCGGCGTGGAACACTGGACAGCGGTCAAGAATATCCTGAAGTACCTGAAAAGGACTAAGGATATGTTTCTCGTTTATGGAGGTGGCGAAGAGCTCGTCGTAAAGGGTTACGTCGATGCTAGCTTCGATACAGATCTGGATGACTCTAAGTCACAAACCGGATACATGTATATTTTGAATGGTGGGGCAGTAAGCTGGTGCAGTTGCAAGCAAAGCGTCATGGCGGGATCTACATGTGAAGCGGAATACATGCCAGCCTCGGAGGCAGCACATGAAGCAATCTGGATGAAGGAGTTCATTACCAACCTAGGAGTTATTCCCAATGCGTCGGGGCCGATGACTCTCTTCTGTGACAACACTGGAGCCATTGCCCTTGCCAAGGAGCCCAGGTTTCACAAGAAGACCAGGCACATCAAGCGTCGCTTCAACTCCCTTTGTGAAAGTGTTCAAGATGGAGAGATAGATATTTGCAAAGTGCATACGGATCTGAATATCGCAGATCCGTTGACTAAACCTCTTCCGCGAGCAAAACATGATCAACACCAGAACTCTATGGTTGTTCGATTCATCACAATGTAACTAGATTATTGACTCTAGTGCAAGTAGGAGACTGTTGGAAATATGCCCTAGAGGCAATAATAAAATGATTATTATATTTCGTTGTTCATGATAATTGTCTATTGTTCATGCTATAATTGTGTTATCCGGAAATCGTAATACATGTGTGAATACATAGACCACAACATGTCCCTAGTGAGCCTCTAGTTGACTAGCTCGTTGATCAATAGATGGTTACGGTTTCCTAACCATGGACATTTGATGTCATTGATAACGGGATCACATCATTGGGAGAATGATGTGATGGACAAGACCCAATCCTAAGCATAGCACAAGATCGTGTAGTTCGTTTGCTAGAGCTTTTCTAATGTCAAGTATCATTTCCTTAGACCATGAGATCGTGCAACTCCCGGATACCGTAGGAGTGCTTTGGGTGTACCAAACGTCACAACGTAACTGGGTGGCTATAAAGGTACACTACAAGTATCTCCGAAAGTGTCTGTTGGGTTGGCAAGGATCGAGACTGGGATTTATCACTCCATACGACGGAGAGGTATCTCTGGGACCACTCGGTAATGCATCATCATAATGAGTTCAATGTGACCAAGTGGTTGGTCACGGGATCATGCATTATGGAACGAGTAAAGTGACTTGTCAGTAACGAGATTGAACGAGGTATTGGGATACCGACGATCGAATCTCGAGCAAGTAACGTATCGATTGACAAAGGGAATTGTATATGGGATTGATTGAGTCCTCGACATCGTGGTTCATCCGATGAGATCATCGAGGAGCATGTGGGAGCCAACATGGGTATCCAGATCCCGCTGTTGGTAATTGACCGGAGAGTCGTCTCGGTCATGTCTGCGTGTCTCCCGAACCCGTAGGGTCTACGCACTTAAGGTTCGGTGACGCCAGGGTTGTAGAGATATTAGTATGCGGTAACCCGAAAGTTGTTCGGAGTCCTGGATAAGATCCCGGATGTCACGAGGAGTTCTGGAATGGTCCGGAGGTAAAGATTTGTATATAGGAAGTCCAGTTTCGGCCACCGGGAAAGTTTCGGGGGTCACCGGTATTGTACCAGGACCACCGGAAGGGTCCCGGGGGTCCATCGGGTGGGGCCACCTATGCCGGAGGGCCCCATGGGCTGAAGTGGGAAGGGAACCAGCCCCTGGTGGGATGGTGCGCCCCCCATGGGCCTCCTCCTGCGCCTAGGGTTGGAAACCCTGGGGGTGGGGGGGGCCCCACCTGACTTGGGGGGCAAGTCCCCCCCTTGGCCGCCGCCCCCCCCCCTTGAGATTGGATCTCTAGGGGGCCGGTGCCCCCCCAGGGCCCCTATATATAGGGGGGCGGCAGGGTTGCGCACCCAAGCCCCTGGCGCCTCCCTCTCCCCTCGTAACACCTCTCCCTCTCGCTGAGCTTGGCGAAGCCCTGCCGAGATCCCCGCTGCTTCCACCACCACGCTGTCATGCTGCTGGATCTCCATCAACCTCTCCTTACCCCTTGCTGGATCAAGAAGGAGGAGATGTCTTCCCCAACCGTACGTGTGTTGAACGCGGAGGTGCCGTCCGTTGGGCGCTTGGTCATCGGTGATTTGTATCACGACGAGTACGACTCCATCAACCCCGTTCTCTTGAACGCGTCCGCTCGTGATCTACAAGGGTATGTAGATGTACTTCCCTCTCCCTCGTTGCTAGATGACTCCATATTGATCTTGGTGATGCGTAGAAAATTTTAATTTCTGCTACGATCTGCTACATAATCTACCTCGGCCATATAGTCGTAGTGCTTAGGCGAAGCCCTGCGCCGGTAGCTTCATCATCACCGTCATCACGCCATCGTGATGACGGTTTCCCTCGACACTCGCTGGATCATGAGTTCGTGGACGCCATCGAGTTTAACGTGTGCAGATCGTGGAGGTACCGTGACGCTCGTACTAGGATCGGTCAATCGTGAAGACATATCGTTGGGGAACGAGTAATTTCAAAAATTTCCTACGATCACGCAAGACCATGGTGATGGCATAGCAACGAGAGGGAGAGTGTCCGCCCACGCACTGTCGAGACCGAAAGCGAAGCGCTATAACAACGCTGTTGATGTAGTCGACGCCTTCACGATCCGACCGATCCAAGCACCGAACGACGGCACCTCCGAAGTTCGCACACGCTCAGCTCGATGACGATCCCCGACTCGATCCAAAGAAAGTGTCGGGATGAGTTCTGTCAAGACGACGGCGCAGGACGATGTTGATGCTCCACCGACGCAGGGCTTCGCCTAAGCTCCGCGACGATATGACTTCTCCGCGCAGGCTTCACTTAAGCTCCGCGACGATATGACCAAGTGGAATATGGTGGAAGGGGCACCGACACGGCTAAGGAAAGATCCGTAGATCAACTTGTGTGTCATGGGGTGCCCCTGCCTCAGATATAAAGGAGCCAAGGGGTGCGGCCAGCCTTGGGAGGCGCTGCTTGAGGAGTCCTACTCCCACCGAGTAGGACTCCCCTTGTCCTAGTTGGAGTAGGATTGGGAGGGGAAGAGGGAAGGCGCCGCCTCTCTTGTCCTATTCGGACTAGAGGGGAGGGGGCGCAGCCCACCTGGCCGGCCCTTCCTCTTCTCCCTTGTGGCCCATGAAGGCCCATATACCCCGGGGGTTCCGTAACCCCGGTGTTTCAGAATATCCTGCTTTCACTCGTAACCCTTCCAAGTCCAAACATAGGCTTCCAATATATCAATCTTTATGTCTCGACCATTTAGAGACTCGTCATGTCCGTGATCACATGCGGACTCAACAAACTTCGTGCATCAATACTTATAAACTCATAATGAACTCACATCAAACGTTAAGCGTGCGGACCCTACGGGTTCGAGAACTATGTAGACATGACCTAGAACCATTCTCGGTCAATAACCAATAGCGGAACCTGGATGCCCATATTGGTTCCTACATATTCTACGAAGATCTTTATCGGTCAAACCGCATAACGACATAATGTTGTTCCCTTTGTCATCGGTATGTTACTTACCCGAGATTCGATCGTCGGTATCCAATACCTAGTTCAATCTCGCTACGGTAAGTCTCTTTACTCGCTCCAGAATACATCATCTCACAACTAACTCATTAGTTGTAATGCTTGCAAGGCTTAAGTGATGTGTATTACCGAGAAGGCTCGAGATACCTCTCCGACAATCGGAGTGACAAAACCTAATCTCAAATACACCAACCCAACAAGTACCTTTGGAGACACCTGTAGTACTCCTTTATAATCACCCAGCTTCACGCTGACGCTTGGTAGTACCTAAAGTGTTCCTCCGTAAACGGAGTTGCATAATCTCATAGTTATAGGAACATGTATGGGTCATGAAGAAAGCATTAACATACTAAACGATCAAGTGTTAAGCTAACGGAATGGGTCATGTCAATCAGATCATTCAACTAATGATGTGACCTTGTTAATCAAATAACAACTCCTTGTTCATGGTTAGAAACATAACCATCTTTGATTAACAAGCTAGTCAAGTAGAGGCATACTAGTGACATACTGCTTGTCTATATATTCACACATGTATTATGTTTCCTGTTAATACAATTCTAGCATGAATAATAAACATTTATCATGATATAAGGAAATAAATAATAACTTTATTATTGCCTCTAGGCATATTTCCTTCAGCCTCCCACTTGCACTAGAGTCAATAATCTAGATTACAAAGTAATGATTCTCACACCCATGGAGTCTTGGTGCTGATCATGTTTTGCTCGTGGAAGAGGCTTAGTCAACGGGTCTGCAACATTCAGATCCGTATGTATTTTGCAAATCTCTATGTCTCCCACTTGGACTTGGTCCCAATGGAATTGAAGCGCCTCTTGATGTGCTTGGTCCTCTTGTGAAATCTGGATTCCTTTGCCAAGGCAATTGCACCAAGATTGTCACGTAAGATCTTCATCGGTCCCGATGCACTAGGTATGACACCTAGATCGGAAATGAACTCTTTCATCCGCATCCTTCATTTGCTGCTTCAAGCAGCTATGTACTCCGCTTCACATGTAGATCCCGCCACGACGCTTTGTTTAGAGCTGCACCAACCGACAGCTTCACCGCTTAATAAAAACACGATCCGGTTTGCGATTTAGAATCGTCTCGATCAGTGTCAAAGCTTGCATCGACGTAACCATTTACGACTAGCTCTTTGTCACCTCCATATACGAGAAACATATCCTTAGTCCTTTTCGTATTTCAGATGTTCTTGACCGCTGTCCAAAGGATCCACTCGATTACTTTGGTACCTTCCCGCCAAGCTTACAGCCTAAGCATACGCGTCTGGTACACAGATTGCATACATGATAGAGCCTATGGCTGAAGCATAGGAACATCTTTCATTTTCTCTATCTTCTTCATTGTGGGTCGGGCATTGAGTCCGACTCAATCTTACACCTTGTAATACAGTAAAAACCTTTCTTTGCCTGATCCATTTTGAACTTTTTCAAAACTTTATCAAGGTATGTGCTTTGTGAAAGTCCAATTAAGCGCCTTGATCTATCTCTATAGATCTTGATGCCCAATATGTAAGCAGCTTCACCGAGGTCTTTCATTGAAAAACTTTTATTCAAGTATCCTTTATGCTATCCAGAAATTCTACATCATTTCCAATCAATAATATGTCGTCCACATATAATATCGAAATGCTACAGAGCTCCCACTCACTTTCTTGTAAATACAGGCTTCTCCAAAAGTCTGTATAAACCCATATGCTTTGATCACACTATCAAAGCGCTTATTCCAACTCCGAGAGGCTTGCACTGCACCATAAATTGATCGTTGAGCTTGCACATTTTGTTAGCACCCTTTGGATCGACAAAACCTTCTGGTTGCATCATATACAACTCTTCTTCTAGAAATCCATTCAAGAATGCAGTTTTACATCCATTTGCCAAATTTCATAATCATAAAATGCGGCAATTGCTAACATGATTCGACAGACTTAAGCATCGCCACGGTGAGAAAGTCTCATCGTAGTCAACCCCTTGAACTTGTCGAAAACCTTTCGCAACAAGTCGAGCTTTGTAGACAGCTTATATTACCATCAGCGCTACCTTCTTCTTAAAGATCCATTTATTTTCAATGGCTTGCCGATCATCGGCAAGTCAACCAAAGTCCATACTTTGTTCTCATACATGGATCCCATCTCAGATTTCATGGCTTCCAGCCATTTTACGAATCTGGGCTCACCATCGCTTCTTCATAGTTTGTAGGTTCGCCATGGTCAAGTAACATGACTTCCGTAATAAGATTACCGCACCACTCGTGCGATTTTACTCGTTGACCTACGAGGTTCAGAGTAACTTGATCTCAAGCTTCATGATCATCATCATTAGTTTCCTCACTAATTGGTGTAGTTGTCACAGAACCATTTCTTGTGATGAACTACTTTCCAATAAGGAGTAGATACAATTATCTCATCAAGTTCTACTTTCCTCCCACTCACTTCTTTCGAGAGAAACTCCTCTAGAAAGGATCCGAATTTAGCAACGAAAATCTTGCCTTCAGATCTGTGATAGAAGGTGTACCCAACAGCCTCCTTTGGGTATCCTATGAAGACACATTTTCCGATTTGGGTTCGAGCTTATCTGGTTGAAGTTTCTTTACATAAGCATCGATCCCCAAACTTTAAGAAACGACAACTTTGGTTTCTTGCCAAACCACAGTTCATAAGGCGTCGTCTCAACGGATTTTGACGGTGTCCTATTCAACGTGAATGCGCCGCCTCTAAAGCATAACCCCAAAACGATAGCGGTAAATCGAAATAGACATCATAGATCGCACCATATCTAGTAAAGTACGACACGACGCTCGACACACCATTTCTCTGTGGTGTTCCGGTGGCGGAGTTGCTAAACTATTCCACATTGTTTCAAATGTAAACCAAACTCAGAACTCAAATATTCTCCTCCACGATCAGATCGTAGAAACTTTATTTTCTTGTTACGATGATTTTCCACTTCACTCTGAAATTCTTTGAACTTTTCAAATGTTTCAGATTTGTGTTTCATTAAGTAGATATACCCATATCTGCTCAAATCATCTGTGAAGGTGAGAAAATAACGATACTCCCGCAAGGCCTCAACATTCATTGGACCACAAACATCAAGATGTATGATTTCCAACAAATCAGTTGCTCGCCCATAGTTCCGAGAACGGCGTTTTGGTCATCTTGCCCATGAGGCACGGTTCGCAAGTACCAAGTGATTCATAATCAAGTGATTCCGTAAGCCCATCAAGATGGAGCTTCTTCATGCTTTTACAATCGATATGACCTAAACGGCAAGGCCACAAATAAGTTGCACTATCATTATCAACTCTGCATCTTTTGGCTTCAACATTATGAATATGTGTATCAATACTGCCGAGATTCAACAAGAATAGACCATTCTTCAAGGGTGCATGACCATAAAAGATATTACTCATATAAATAGAACAACCATTATTCTCTCGATTTAATGAATAACCGCCTCGCATTAAACAAGATCCAGATATAATGTTCATGCTCAACGCCGCACCAAATAACAATTATTTAGGTCTAAAACTAATCCCAAGGTAGATGTAGAGGTAGCGTGTCAATCGCGATCACATCGACTTTGGAACCATTTCCAACGCGCATCGTCACCTCGCCCTTAGCCAATCTTCGCTTAATCCGTAGTTCCTGCTTCGAGTTGCAAATATTAGCAATGTAACCAAAGATCAAATACCTGTGTACTATCATGCGAGTATTAGTAAGGTACACATCAATAACATGTACATCACATATACCTTTGATCACCTTGCCATCCTTCTTATCCGCCAAATACTTGGGGCAGTTCCGCTCAAAGGTCCAGCTTGTTTGCAAGAAAACACTCGGCCAGTGCTTAGGTCCAGACTTAGGTTTCTTCTCCCGAGCAGCAACTTGCTTGCTGTTCTTTTGAAGTTTCCTTCTTCTTCCCTTTGCCCTTTTCTTGAAACTAGTGGTCTTGTTGACCATCAACACTTGATGCTCTTTTCTGATTTCTACCTCCGCTGCTTTTAGCATCGCTAAGAGCTCAGAATTGTCTTAGTCATCCCTTGCATATTATAGTTCATCACGAAGCTCTTGTAGCTTGGTGGCAGTGATTGGAGAATTCATCAATGACACTATCATCCGGAAGATTAACTCCCAGCTGAATTAAGTGATTGTTATACCCGCACATTTTGAGTATGTGCTCACCGATGTAACTATTCTCCTCCATCTTGCAGCTATAGAACTTATTGGAGACTTCATATCTCTCAATCCGCATTTGCTTGAAATATTAACTTCAACTCCTCGAACATCTCATATGCTCCATGACGCTCAAAACGCCGTTGAAGACCCGGTTCTAAGCCGTAGCATGGCACACTCGAACTATAGAGTAGTCATCACTCGCTTGCCGAGGTTCACAACTTCGCTCAAGATCCGCAGCAGTTCGCTACCCAAATGTGCTTCCAGACGTAATTTTTCTGTGCAGCAATGAGGATAATCTCAAGTACGGACCCAGTCCGTAATTGCTACCATCATCTTTCAACTTTGCTTTCAAGGAACGCATTAAAATTCAACGGAACAACAACACGAGCCATCTATCTATAGTAAACATAGACAAGCAAAATACTATCGTACTAAGTTCATGATAAATTTAAGTTTAATTAATCATATTAAAACCTCCCACTTAGACAGACATCTCTAGTCATCTAAGTGATTACGTGATCCAAATCAACTAAACCATGTCCGATCATCACGTGAGATGGAGTAGTTTCAATGGTGAACATCACTATGTTGATCATATCTACTATATGATTCACGCCGACCTTTCGGTCTCTGTGTTCCGAGGCCATATCTGTTATATGCTAGGCTCGCCAAGTTTAACTCGAGTATTCCGCGCGCAACTGTTTTGCACCCGCTGTATTTGAACGTAGAGCCTATCACACCCGATCATCACGTGGTGTCTCAAAGACGAAGAACTTTCGCAACGGTGCATACTCGTGGAGAACACTTCTTGATAATTTTAGTGAGAGATCATCTTATAATGCTACCGCCAATCAAAGCAAGATAAGATGCATAAAGGATAAACGCCACATGCAATCAATATAAGTGATATGATATGGTCATCATCATCTTGTGCTTGTGATTCCATCGCCAAGCACCGCCATGATCACCATCGCCACCGGCGCGACACCTTGATCTCCATCGTAGCATCGTTGTCGTCTCGCCAACTATTGCTTCTACGACTATCGCTACTCCTTAGTGATAAAGTAAAGCAATTACATGGCGCTTGCATTTCATACAATAAAGCGACAACCATATGGCTCCTGCCAGCCACCGATAACTCGTTACAAAACATGATCATCTCATACAATAAAATATAGCATCACGCCTTGACCATATCACATCACAACATGCCCTGCAAAAACAAGTTAGACGCCTTCTACTTTGTTGTTGCAAGTTTTACGTGGCTGCTACGGGCTGAGCAAGAACCGCTCTTACCTACGATCAAAACCACAACGATATTTCGTCAAATAGACTCCGCTTTAACCTTCTCAAGGACCGGGCGAGCCACACTCGATTCAACTAAAGTGAGAGAGACAGACACCGCCGGTCACCTTTAAGCTACGAAAGTGCTCGGAGCGATGAAACCAGTCTCGCGTAAGCGCACGCTGTAACGCCGGTCCGGCCGCTTCATCTCACAATACCGCTGAACCAAAGTATGACATGCTGGTAGGTAGTATGACTTGTATCGCCCACAACTCACTTGTGTTCTACTCGTGCATATGACATCAATGCATAAAACCAGGCTCGATGCCATCATGGGGAACGAGTAATTTCAAAAATTTCCTACGATCACGCAAGACCATGGTGATGGCATAGCAACGAGAGGGAGAGTGTCCGCCCACGCACTCGTGAGACCGAAAGCGAAGCATTATAACAACGCTGTTGATGTAGTCGACGCCTTCACGATCCGACCGATCCAAGCACCGAACGACGGCACCTCCGAAGTTCGCACACGCTCAGCTCGATGACGATCCCTGACTCGATCCAGAAAGTGTCGGGATGAGTTCCACAAGACGACGGCGCAGGAGGACGATGTTGATGCTCCACTGACGCAGGGCTTCGCTTAAGCTCCGCGACGATATGACTTCTCCGCGCAGGCTTCGCTTAAGCTCCGCGACGATATGACCAAGTGGAATATGGTGGAAGGGGCACCGCACACGGCTAAGGAAAGATCCGAGATCAACTTGTGTGTCATGGGTGCCCCCGCCTCAGATATAAAGGAGCCAAGGGGGTGCGGCCAGCCTTGGGAGGCGCTGCTTGAGGAGTCCTACTCCCACCGAGTAGGACTCCCCTGTCCTAGTTGGAGTAGGATTGGGAGGGGAAAGAGGAAGGCGCCGCCTCTCTCTTGTCCTATTCGGACTAGAGGGGAGGGGGCGCAGCCCACCCGGCCGGCCCTTCCTCTTCTCCCTTGTGGCCCATGAAGGCCTGATATACCCCGGGGTTCCGTAACCCCCTGTTTCGAATATCCTGTTTTCACTGAACCCTTCCAAGTCCAAACATAGGCTTCCAATATATCAATCTTTATGTCTCGACCATTTAGAGACTCGTCATGTCCGTGATCACATCCGGACTCAACAAACTTCGTGCATCAATACTTACAAACTCATAATGAACTGTCATCAAACGTTAAGCGTAAGGGACCCTACGGGTTCGAGAACTATGTAGACATGACCTAGAACCATTCTCGTCAATAACCAATAGCGGAACCTGATGCCCATATTGGTTCCTACATATTCTACGAAGATCTTTATCGGTCAAACCGCATAACGACATAACGTTGTTCCCTTTGTCATCGGTATGTTACTTACCCGAGATTCAATCGCCGGTATCCAATACCTAGTTCAATCTCGCTACCGTAAGTCTCTTTACTCGCTCAGTAATACATCATCTCACAACTAACTCATTAGTTGTAATGCTTGCAAGGCTTAAGTGATGTGTATTACCGAGAAGGCTCGAGATACCTCTCCGACAATCGGAGGACAAAACCTAATCTCAAATACACCAACCCAACAAGTACCTTTGGAGACACCTGTAGTACTCCTTTATAATCACCCGCTTACGCTAGACGCTTGGTAGTACCCAAAGTGTTCCTCCGTAAACGGAGTTGCATAATCTCATAGTTATAGGAACATGTATGGGTCATGAAGAAAGCATTAACATACTAAACGATCAAGTGTTAAGCTAACGGAATGGGTCATGTCAATCAGATCATTCAACTAATGATGTGACCTTGTTAATCAAATAACAACTCCTTGTTCATGGTTAGGAAACATAACCATCTTTGATTAACAAGCTAGTCAAGTAGAGGCATACTAGTGACATACTGTTTGTCTATATATTCACACATGTATTATGTTTCCGGTTAATACAATTCTAGCATGAATAATAAACATTTATCATGATATAAGGAAATAAATAATAACTTTATTATTGCCTCTAGGGCATATTTCCTTCACATACAACTACATCAACCGCGTTGTCATAACGCTCCCGCTTACGGTCTACAAGGGTACGTGGACAACACTCTTCCCTCTCGTTGCTATGCATCACCATGATCTTGCGTGTGCGTAGGATTTTTTTTGAAATTACTACGTTCCCCAACAATTATGCAACTTCTGAATACCGGAGGAACACCTTGTGTGCTATCGAACGTCACAACGTAACTGGGTGATTATAAAGGTGCTCTACAGGTGTCTCCGAAGGTGTTTGTTGGGTTGGCATAGATCAAGATTAGGATTTGTCACTCCGAGTATCGTAGAGGTATATCTGCGTCCTCTCGCTAATGCATATCACTATAAGCCTTGCAAGTAATGTGACTAATGAGTTAGTTGTGGGATTATGCATTACGGAACGAGTAAAGAGGCTTGCCGGTAACGAGATTGAACTAGGTATGATGATACCGACGATCAAATCTCGGGCAAGTAACATACCGATGACAAAGGGAATAACGTATGTTGCTATTGCGGTTTGACCGATAAAGATCTTTGTAGAATATATAGGAACCAATATGAGCATCCAGGTTCCGCTATTGGTTATTGACTGGAGATGTGTCTCGGTCATGTCTACATAGTTCTCGAACCCGTAGGGTCCGCACGCTTAACGTTCAATGACGATTTGTATTATGAGTTATGTGTTTTGGTGACCGAAGTTTGTTTTGAGTCCCGGATGAGATCACGAACATGACGAGGAGCCTCGAAATGGTTGAGAGGTAAAGATTCATATATTGGAAGGTAGTATTCGGACATCGGAATGGTTTCGAGTGGTTCGGGTATTTTACCGGAGTACCGAGGGGTTACCGGAACCCCCCGGGGAGGTATTGTGCCTACATGAGCCTTAGCGGAGAGAGAGGAGGGCCACAAGGGGTGGCCGCGTGCCCCCCCATGGCAGTCCAAATTGGACTAAGGGAGGGGGTGGTGCCCCCCTTTCCCTCTCCTTCTCCCTCTCCCTCTCCTTCCTTTTCCCCTCTAGTAAGAAAGGAAAGGGGGGCGGGGCGAATCCTACTAGGAGTGGAGTCCTAGTAGGACTCCCCCCCATGGCGTGCCCCTCATGGCCGGCCGCATCCTCCTCCCCTCTTTTATATACGGGGCAGGGGGCACCCCATAGCACATCAATTGTTCTCTTAGCCGCAGCGGTGCCCTCCACAGTTTACTCCTCCAATCATCGCGTCGTAGTGCTTAGGCGAAGCACTGCGCGGATCACATCACCATCACCGTCACCATGCCATCGTGCTGACGAAACTCTCCCTCGACCCTCTGCTGGATCAAGAGTTTGAGGGACGTCATCGAGCTGAACGTGTGCTGAAGTCGGAGGTGACGTACATTCGGTACTAGACCGGTTGGCTCGTGAAGACGTTCGACTACACCAACCGCGTTAACCTAACGCTTCTGCTTTCGGTCTACAAGGGTACATGGACACACTCTCCCCCTCTCGTTGCTATGCATCTCCTAGATAGATCTTGCATGATCGTAGGATTTTTATTGAAATTGCATGCTACGTTCCCCAACAGTGGCATCCGAGCCAGGTTTATGCGTAGATGATATGCACGAGTAGAACACAAAGAGTTCTGGGCGATAATAGTGATACTGCTTACCACCAACGTCTTATTTTGATTCGGCGGTATTGTTGGATGAAGTGGCCTGGACCAACATTACATGACCACGTTCATGAGACCGGTTCTACCGACATGCTTTGCACACAGGTGGTTGGCAGGTGTCTGTTTCTCCAATTTTAGTTGAATCAAATTTGACTACGGCTGGTCCTTGTTGAAGGTTAAAATAGCACACTTGACGAAAAATCGTTGTTGTTTTGATGCGTAGGTTAGAACGGTTCTTGATAGAAGCCCATTGCAGCCACGTAAAACTTGCAACAACAAATTAGAGGACGTCTGACTTGTTTTTACAAGGCATGTTGTGATGTGATATGATCAAGGCATGATGTGATATAATTTATTGTATGAGATGATCATGTTTTGTAAAAGTTATCGGCAACTGGTAGAGCCTTACGGTTGTCGCTTTATTGTATGAAATGCAATTGCCATGTAATTGCTTTACTTTATCACTATGCGGTAGCGATAGTCGTAGAGGCAATAGTTGGGGAGACGACAACGATGCTACGATCGAGATCAAGGTGTCAAGCCGGTGACAATGGATATCATGACGGTGCTTTGGAGATGGAGATCAAAGGCACAAGATGATGATGGCCATATCATGCCACATATTTTGATTTGCATGTGATGTTTATCTTTTATGCATTTTATGTTGCTCAGTAAGGCGGTAGCATTATAAGATGATCCCTCACTAAATTTCAAGGTAAAAGTGTTCTCCTTGAGTATGCACCGTTGCTACAGTTCGTCGCCTCGAGACACCACTTTTGTGATAAGCTCTACGTTCACATACAATGGGTGCAAGCCAGTTTTGCACGTGCAGAATACTCGGTTTAAACTTGATGAGCCTAGCATATGCAGATATGGCCTCGGAACAGTGAGACCGAAAGGTCGAACGTGAATCATATAGTAGATATGATCCACATAGAGATGTTCACCATTGAAAACTACTCCATCTCACGTGATGATCGGACATGGTTTAGTTGATATGGATCACGTGATCATTTAGATGACTAGAGGGATGTCTATCTAAGTGGGAGTTCTTAAGTAATATGATTAATTGAACTTTAATTTATCATGAACTTAGTCCCGATAGTTTTGCATATCTATATATGTTGTTGTAGATCAACGCCCGTGCTACTGCTCCTTGAATTTTAATGCTTTCTAGAGAAAGCTAAGTTGAAAGATGATGGTAGCAACTACATGGTCTCGGTCCGTTACTTTGAGGATTATCCTCATTGCTGCACGTAAGAATTACGCCCTGAAGCACCGCTAGGTGCAAGGCCCGCCACAGAGCAACTCCGACATTATGAACGCCCCGCAAACTAAAGTCGATGACTACTCGATAGTTCAGGTGCCATGCTTTACGGCTTAGAATCGACTTCAAAGACGCTTTTGAACGCCATGGAGCATATGAGATGTTCCAGAGTTGAAGTTAATATTTCAAGCAAATGCCCGAGTTGAGAGATATGAAGTCTCCAACAAGTTCTATAGCTGCAAGATGGAGGAGAACAGTTCTGTCAGTGAACATATAGTCAAAATGTCTGGGTACCATAACCACTTGACTCAGCTGGGAGTTAATCTTCCTGATGATAGTGTCATTGACAAAGTTCTTCAATCACTACCACTAAGCTATAAAGGCTTCGTGATGAACTATGACATGCAAGGGATGGAAAAGATAATTCCCGAGCTCTTCACAATGCTAAAGGCTGTGGAGGTAGAAATCAAGAAGGAGCATCAAGTGTTGATGGTTAACAAGACCACTAGTTTCAAAAAAAGGGCAAAGGGAAGAAGGGGAACTTCAAGAAGAATAGCAAGAGAGTTGCTACTCCCGAGAAGAAGCCCAAGTCTGGACCTAAGCCTGAAACTGAGTACTTCTACTGCAAGGGGACTGGTCACTGGAAGCAGAACTGCCCCAAGTATTTGGCGGATAAGAAGGATGGCAAAGTGAAAGGTATATTTGATAAACATGTTATTGATGTGTACCTTAGTAATGCTCGTAGTAGTGCCTGGGTATTTGATACTGGTTCTGTTGCTCATATTTGCAACTCGAAACAGGGGCTACGGATTAAATGAAGATTGGCTAAGGATGAGGTGGTGATGCGCGTCGGAAATGGTTCCAAGGTCGATGTGATCGTCGTCGGCACGCTACCTCTACATCTACCTTCGGGATTAGTTTTAGACCTGAACAATTGTTGTTTGGTGCCAGCGTTGAGCATGAACATTATATCTGGATCTTGTTTGATGCGATACGGTTATTCATTTAAATCATATAATAATGGTTGTTCTATTTACATGAGTAATATCTTTTATGGTCATGCACCCTTGATGAGTGGTCTATTTTAGTTGAATCTCGATTGTAGTGATACACATATTCATAATATTGATGCCAAAAGATGCAAAGTTAATAATGATAGTGCAACTTATTTGTGGCACTTCCGTTTAGGTCATATTGGTGTAAAGCACATGAAGAAACTTCATGCCGATGGGCTTTTGGAATCACTTGATGCTTATGTAACCATGCCTCATGGGCAAGATGACTAAGACTTTGTTCTCCTAACAATGAAGCGAGCAACCGACTTATTGGAAATAGTACATACCGATGTATGCGGTCCGATGAGTGTTAAGGCGGGTATCATTATTTTCTCGACCTTCATAGATGATTTGAGCAGAAATGGGTATATCTACCGATGAAACATAAGTCCAAACATTTGAAAAGTTTAAAGAATTTCAGAGTGAAGTAGAAAATCATCGTAATAAGAAAATAAAGTTTCTACGATCTGATCATGGAGGTGAATATTTGAGTTACGAAGTTTGGTCTTCATTTGAAACAATGTGGAATAGTTTCGCAACTCACGCCACCGGAACACCACAACAGAATGATGTGTCCGAACGTCAGAACTGCATTTTATAGATATGGTGTGATCTATGATGTCTCTTACCGCTTTACCACTATCATTTTGGGGTTATGCTTTAGAGACGACAAGATTCACGCTAAATAGGGCACCATCTAAACTGCTGAGACAAGACAAAAAAGACACATCCATGACATTTAGGGCCGAACAAATTTTTTTCCTGTCATGCTTATGACACTTCTATGACGATAATTGTGAAAAAACCCGGTATCATCATAGATGCGGTGGGCTCCTACTTCTATGAAAAAAAATCATGACAAAAAATGGGCTTTTCGTCCTGGGCGGGCCGGAGACACAGCTGCATGACATTCTTTGGGTCGTCCATCACGAAAAAAACTGTGGTAGAAGCGAGGGCGAGGAAAATATCGGGGAGTTCCCGGTTACGGTGGGTGGTCGGGGGCCGAGCTATGCACGTTTCTCTCGTACGCGTGCGTGCGTGGGTGCGAGGCATTGGGCTCTAACTGAACCCGAGTGATTGCACTTCAGGCTACGTGTTACTGAACCCGAGCGATCCATCGATCTGGCTGTTAACTGAACCCGATCGAGCGATTCCTTAGCTAATGCTGTTAACTGAAGCCAATCGATGCTGCCTCTGGATGAATAGTGATTGTTGTTAGGGGGGGTGGATGAACAGTACCGGTGGGGGGTTGGATGAACAGGACCCCGTGGTAGTAGAGGCCGTTGCCGCTGGATGAACGTGACCCTGATCGAGCCGGTTGGGGGTGGATGAACAGTACCCCATCACTGGTACAACGACGTGCTAAACAAATGGTTTCTAACCCCTTTCTGCGACGTCATTTGGAACCATCGCTAAGTGAGTGTGGGTGATGGGGGGTCCTTCCCACACGACCCAGAAATCGTCGGGGATAGGCCCACCTGGGACCCAGGTTCGGGCCGTGTGCGATCAGGCGAGGCATCAAAACCCAATCATTTCCGTAGGTATGTACATCCCACACGGTGAATCCCAGAAATCATTTCCGTAGGTATGTACATCCCACACGGTGAATCCTGAAATCATTTCCGAGGTATGTACATCCCACATGGTGAATCCTGAAATCATTTCAGAGGTATGTACATCCCACATGGTGAATCCTAGAAAATCATTTCCGTAGGTATATACATCCCACATGGTGAATCCCAGAAAATCATTTCCGTAGGTATGTACATCCCACACAGTTCTTTGTGCGGAAACGTTTGTGCAAGGTGGCCTAATGCAAATAGTTCGCTGCCGGAAGCGGTGTGTGATTGTTAGTTGATCGAACACGCCTACTTTCTAGAAACCGTGCGGGTTGTTTGAGTTCATCGCCCATGGTGCTGTCTGAGTAACCGTTTGCAATAGAAAACCCCAATAAGTAGGGCAATTATCCTATTATTGATAATCCATGTACTAATCAAACGGATATTTCTTATAAAGCACGCCAGATATTTCATATCCGTATAAAAGAAACCAGGATTTCATAATCGAATTACATCAGATAGCTTTGGCACTCAGTTACGCCATTACACAACAGCACCAAGTTTCACATGCAGCATCAAAAACCTTTGGAAAGTAGCATCATACACGTTAAATAGACAGATGAATCTGATCTGGGAAACTGCAGAGCAGAAGGCAAATATTGAGCCTTCAATGATGTTGAATGTCCTTGCAACTTTAGGCCAGTGGCTATGGATGCCCGCCCAACCTTCATCCTCTTCAGCAAGACTTCAATATTGTTCCATGGGTGTTGAATGAACACCTTCCTCGCCTCTTGACCATGCAGGTGGTTTGAGAGGTAATCATCGGTGAACTGCTTTGAAAAGTATAGAAAACAAAGCTATGCATAAATTGCTGTTGTAAATTTTGAAATGGCGCAAGGGGTAAAAACAAGGTAAAAGAGTTGGTACCATCCTATAGTTGACTGATGTCTTATTCATTGTGCAAACAAAGATCTTGCTGTTATTCATCGCAAGTTTCTTCATCCTAACAATCTTTCTGAGTTTCTTGACTTGACTGATATTCATGGACATCTCATTTCCCCATATGCAAAATGGGTCGAATAGTGGGCCTAAGCCTCTGACAGCAGGACCTACATGTGCAAGACCAAATTGTAAGAACCTTAAATATTAGAATGATTCCTGCAACTGCACAAGAATGTGCTATTAGCCAAAGGACCCTGCTTGAACAAACCTCGATGGTAAACCACAAGGTCTCCCATTGTTTCCCATAACACACATAAGGAAGATCTTGATCAAGTTAATCGAGAGTTGCCATACTATCAAGAGAATATGTATTAAGTACAGCCAAATTCGATCGGTGTCACATGCATAACAATACAAAATTGTACCCACAACAAATGAAAATCAAATTGCAGAACTGAACCAAACAGTTAAATGGACAACAGACCAAATGAACCAAAATTGTCAACTGAGCACGACATTGCAGAATAGAAACATGTATGAGAAGATAAGACAGTTAACAAAACAAAGAATGCTTGAGAATAGTACTACGAAATGTAGCAATTGTTGGACCAAAGTGTTAACTGAACATTACATTTCAGAGGACCAAACTGTTAACTGAACATCAGATTGCATATTAACATTATAGAGGACAAATCACTAGAAGGCACTGGCGGTGGCCTCGAGAAAACATCAAAAACTATATTTTAAAGTAGACAACCGCGTGGCGGTGTCGACGGAGGCCTCGAAGACGAGGTGCTCCTCCAAGATCTGGCGGTCGACACGCATGGCAGCCATAGCGACCTTGTTTGCGCGTGCGGCTGCATGCTACTGAGCTCCACGTTATACCGCATGCAAAATTGCTGTGGGCGGCGCTTAGTTGGAGTAGGGGGGCAGTGATTTCGGTGGAAGGTGTTGCTCCATCGGTCAGGACATGTGGGACGGGAAAGGAGGAGGATGGTGTGGTTGGGGTGTGGATTACCTGATCATAGCGATGAGGCCACGCAACAAGAAGAAGGGTTGGCGGCGAGGAGGCCGCGCAGCAAGAAGAAGGGTCACCGGCCAGGAGGCGGCGCTGCAAGAAGAAGGGTCGCCGGCGAGGAGGCGGCGCTGCAAGAAGAAAGGTAGCCGGCGAGGAGGCGGCGCTGCAAGAAGAAGGGTAGTCGGCGAGGACGCGGCGCTGCAAGAAGAAGGGTTGCCGGCGAGGAGGCTGAGCTTCCAGTAAGCAGCAGTGAAGGTTTGAACTTGGAAAGCAAGGAGGAATAGTGGAAATGTGGATTTTGGTAGGAGGGAGGGGGCGGGGAGATAGATATTCCCGCGGTGGCAAATTTTTTTGCTCAGTACCGTGAGAAACTGGAGCTCAAGTGCGGTTCAAGCGGGGGCGATGGACTGTAGACGATGAAGCTTCCTGCGTAAGCCAGACAAGATGGTGCACCAAGATATTTTATATCGCATCCCACACGATTCTTTCTAGAAAATTGTTTGTGGTATACCTGATTTTTTCATTATGCTTTTAAAGAAAAAATGGTGTTGTAGAGGGAAAGTATGGTGTTTGAATTGCTAGAACATTCATGTACAGTGAACATGCAACTAGTACAAGAGTGTCGTGTCTAAATTTGGAATCATTCCGGGTTCATTTGGCATTTTTATGCATTAATTGAGTTTCTGGGTGTTTAATGTGCATAATTCAAATTTGAACTACAAGCACATGCTCCAATGCACCAAAGTTTGTTGAAATATCACATGTGTGTCTTTGGTTGAATTTATAGGTCCCATACAAGAAATGGGAATGAAATTCAAACATCTGGGCGTCGTGGCTCGGCCAGAATGATTGAGAAACTTGGTTTTTTATTTCCTGTAAATCCAAAACACGCCTGAAAATCATGAAACTTGGCATGGTGTCATGACATGGCACCAAAATGTTGTGGTAATTTTTTTGGCCGAATTGGGACAACCTTTGGTGTAAGCTTCTTGCAAACCGGAGCTTCCGTCAAGAAGGTTCGTGGTTCCGAGAGGGAACGTGCCACCTTTGTGTGCGAAATGACATACGTACACTGCCTTCTCCCACCTTAATTTTTTTACACTGGCAGATTAGACCAAATAGAAGTATCGTGCTAAATTTTGGAATTATTTTGGGTTCGTTTGGCATTTTATGCATTAATTGAGTTTCTGGGCACTTAATGCGCATAATTCAAATTTGTACTACAAGCACATGTTCCAGTGCACCAAAGTTGTTTGAAAAATCACATGTGTGTCCTTGGATTAATTTATAGGTCCCATGCAAGGGATGGGAATTATATTCAAACATCTGGGCATCGTGGCTCGCCAGGAAAGATTGAGAAACTTGGTTTTTTAATTGCTGTAAATCCAAAACACGTCTGAAAATCATGAAACTTGGCATGGTGTCATGACATGGCACCAACATGTTGCGGTAATTTTTTGGCCGAATTGGGACAAGCTTTGGTGTAAGCTTCTTTCAAACTGGAGCTTCCCTCAAGAAGGCTCGTGGTTCCGAGAGGGAATGTGTCACCTTCGTGTGCGAAACAAGATACGTATACTGCCTTCTCCAGCCTTAATTTTTTACACAGGCAGATTAGACCAAATAGAAGTATCGCGCTAAATTTGGAAATTATTCTGGGTTCGTTTGGCATTTTTATGCATTAATTGAGTTTCTAGGTATTTAATGTGCATAATTCAAATTTGAACTACAAGCACATGCTCCAGTGCACCAAAGTTGTTTGAAAAATCACATGTGTGTCCTTGGGTGAATTTATAGGTCCCATGCAAGAGATGGGAATGAAATTCAAACATCTCAAGGCCGTGGCTCGCCTGAAAGATTGAGAAACTTGGTTTTTTAATTCCTGTAAATCAAAAACACACCTGAAAATCATGAAACTCGGCATGGTGTCATGACATGGCACCAACATGTTGCGGTAAATTTTTTTGCCGAATTGGGACAAGCTTTGGTGTAAGCTTCTTGCAAACCGGAGCTTCCCTCAAGAAGGCTCGTGGTTCCGAGAGGGAACGTGCCACCTCCGAAACGACATACGTACACTTCCTTCTCTCGCCTTAATTTTTTTACACTGGCAGATTAGACCAAATAGAAGTATCCTGCTAAATTTTGGAATTTTTTGGGTTTGTTTGGCATTTTATGCATTAATTGAGTTTATGGGCATTTAATGCGCATAATTCAAATTTGAACTACAAGAACATGTTCCAAAGGCACCAAAGTTGTTTGAAAAATCACATGTGTGTCCTTGGGTTAATTTATAAGTCCCATGCAAGAGATGGGAATGAAATTCAAACATCTCATGCCAGGCTCGCCTTGGAAAGATTGAGAAACTTGGTTTTTAATTCCTGTAAATCCAAAACATGCCTGAAAATCATGAAACTTGGCATGGTGTCATGACATGGCACCAACATGCTGCGTAATTTTTTTGGTCGAATTGGGACAAGCTTTGGTGTAAGCTTCTTTCAAACCGAGCTTCCTCAAGAAGGCCAAGGTTCCGAGAGGGAACGTGTCACCTCTGTGTGCTAAATGAGATACGATATCGCGCTTCTCCGCCTTTAATTTTTTACACAGCAGATTAGACCAAATAGAATTATCGTGCTAAATTTTGGAATTATTACGGTTCGCTTTGGCATTTTATGCATTAATTGAGTTTCGGGCATTTAATGTGCATAATTCAAATGTGAACTACAAGCACATGCTCCAAAGGCACCAAAGTTGTTTGAAAAGTCACATGTGTGTCCTTGGGTGAATTTATAGGTCCCATGCAAGAGATGGGAATGAAATTTAAACATCTGGGCATCGTGGCTCGCCCGGAAAGATTGAGAAACTATGTTTTTTAATTCCTGTAAATCCAAAACACGCTTGAAAATCATGAAAGTTGGCATGGTGTCATGACATGGCACCAACATGCTGCGGTATTTTTTTGGCCGAATTGGGACAAGCTTTGGTGTAAGCTTCTTGCAAACCGGAGCTTCCGTCAAGAAGCCTCGTGGTTCCGAGAGGGAACGTGTCACCTCCGTGTGTGAAACGATATACGTATACTGCCTTCTCTCAACTTAATTTTTTTACACAGGCAGATTAGACCAAATAGAAGTATCATGCTAAATTTTGTAATTATTCCGGGTTTGTTTGACATTTTTATGCATTAATTGAGTCTCTGGGCATTTAATGTGCATAGTTCAAATTTGAACTACAAGCACATGTTCCAGTGCACCAAAGTTGTTTGAAAAGTCACATGTGTGTCTTTGGGTGAATTTATAGGTGCCATGCAACAGATGGGAATGAAATTTAAACATCTGTGCGTCGTGGCTTGCCCGGAAAGATTGAGAAACTATGTTTGTTAATTCATGTAAATCCAAAACACGCCTGAAAATCATGAAACTTGGCATGGTGTCATGACATGGCACCAACATGCTGTGGTAATTTTTTTGGCCGACTTGTGACAAGCTTTGGTGTAAGCTTCTTGCAAACCGGAGCTTCCGTCAAGAAGGCTCACGGTTCTGAGAGGGAACGTGTCACCTCCGTGTGCGAAACGAGATATGTATACTGCCTTCTCTCGACTTAAATTTTTTACACAGGCAGATTAGACCAAATAGAAGTATCATGATAGAAGTATCATGCTAAATTTTGGAATTATTCCGGGTTTGTTTGACATTTTTATGCATTAGTTGAGTTTCTGGACATTTAATGTGCATAATTCAAATTTGAACTACAAGCACATGCTCCAGTGCACCAAAGTTGTTTGAAAAATCACATGTGTGTCCTTGGGTGAATTTATAGGTCCCATGCAAGGGATGGGAATGAAATTCAAACATCTGGGCGCCGTGGCTCGCCCGGAAAGATTGAGAACTTTGGTTTTTTAAATTTCTGTAAATCCAAAACACGCCTGAAAATCATGAAACTTGCGATGGTGTCATGTCATGGCACCAACATGCTGCTGTAATTTTTTTGGCCGAATTGGGACAAGCTTTGGTGTAAGATTCTTGCAAACTGGAGCTTCCGTCAAGAAGGCTCGTGGTTTCAAGAGGGAACGTGCCACCTCCGTGTGCGAAACGACATACGTACACTGCCTTCTCCCGTCTTAATTTTTTTACACATGAAGATTAGACCAAATATAAGTATCATGCTAAATTCTTGAATTATTCCGGGTTCGTTTGGCCTTTTTTATAAATTAATTGAGTTTCTGTGCATTTAATGGGCATAATTCAAATTTGAACTACAAGCACAAGCTCCAGTGCACCAAAGTTGTTTGAAAAACCACATGTGTGTCCTTGGGTGAATTTCTAGGTCCTATGCAAGAGATGGGAATGAAATTCAAACATTCGGCGTCGTGGCTCGGCCGGAAAGATTGAGAAACTTGGTTTTTTAATTCCTGTGATTCCAAGACACGCCTGAAAATCATGAAACTTGGCATGGTGTCATGACATGGCACCAACATGCTGTGGTAATTTTTCTGTCCGATTTGCCAAGGTGCACACATTAACAATCAACAAAGTCATTTGGAACAAGTGCTGCCATGTTACAAATCGGAAACACGAGTTTTGTTGAAACCGTGGGCGTTCTACTTACCAATTACGTGCCGCCACGCGTCCCATTTTTTTATTGGCTAGGAGGTGCCGTGCGGGGTAGCTATTTGAGTACGGGAGGCGTGCGATCAGACCCCTGCGCGTGCTCATCGGGAGGAGAGTCCTTTGACCGCTACCAGCCGCGCACCTCCCTCCCAACGTCCCCATTAATGGCGCCCGAGCACCTGTTCTATGGCGTGGCTATATGTCTCACTGGACTGAGATTTAATAGAGAAAAATGAAAATCTGAAAAGAAAGTTTTGCACAGATCTTGATGTAAGATTCGACGGACCTATATAGCATCGACTGCGACTTATAGCAAGTATGATGAATATAAGGACGATGATAGTGGATAATAATTGTCTTACATATTTAGGAACATAATTAAAAAAAGCCACATGCGGCAACGCCCGAAATACACAAGGGCAAAAGAAGAAGGAAGAGAACGATGTGGCTCGCTGATCTCTACTTTGTTGATGCGTTGCTGCAGGCCGCGGGAACTAGTCTCCGCGGCGAGCGGCGATGAGCTCTTTCTTGTCTTCAAGATGCTGCTTGAGAGCATCCACAGATTCCTCCACCAGCCTTTTGCGCTCGATACGTAGCATGGCTTTCTCGTCCATAAGTTTCTCGACGATGACGCCGGTCCTCTTCAACAAGGCAGTGGTCTGCTCCTGCTGCCCCGCACTTCCGACGATCTTCGCCCTCAGCAGGTCGTGCACGGCCTGGAGCTTCGCATCGCTCTCATTTAGTTGTCGGATGACGCCAGTAGACTGTTCAAACGAGGTTTTGAGGTCATCCTACAACGTCGCCCACCTAGAGATCTGATCCATCTGCCTAAGGACGAGGGCACGCATGCACCTGTAAGAGTCCTTGCTTGCCCGCGAGACATTTTCCCAGGCCGTCGCAGCGTGGAAGGGCATCTCTACTGCATCCGAGGTGTGGCGGGACATCTGTTCTGCTTCCGCGGCGCGGCCGGACCAGTCTGCTGCATCGACGGCACGGCGGGACCTCCGTGATGCTTCGGCGGCACGGCGGGACCTCTCTGTTGCTACGGCAGCGGCAAGACATGTTGGCTACTTTCAAGGCGAGGCAGGACATCTCTCGTGCTTCCACCTCCAGGCTCGCCTCTCCCTGGTGGCAATCTCTCGACCCAGAACTCACGCTGGCCATGGCAGACGCAAGGAAACAATGATGAATGACTTGTTTGTTTTTGTGGGTGAGGAGTTGAGGAGGAATGTGCAGTCATCTTGGAGTAGTAGTATTTATAATAGAGTAGTAATACGCTCCTAAGTGGGAAACCGTTTAGTTTTTGATCGGTGTGAACAGGTTTGCAATTTGGAATGTGAAGGGACGCGGCCTCCCTGTTCTTCTAAAAAAAATTGTGACAGGACGCATGCTCAAAATTTACTAACGTTTATAAGTGCGGCACTATTCCCAAAAGGCGTAACGTGGGCACGTATGCCTTCTCGGCCGCGTACATGGCGTTTGCACCATAGGGTGCACCGCAATAGGCAATGTCAGCACACACCTTGTTCCAACAATCGCGCGTGCTCGTTATTACCATCACGCACGTTTCTTTTAATTAGAATGCGTGTGCCCGTCTTGCGCACACACGTTGATCTATCTAACTGTTTCAGTTTGTTGTGGCTAATCGCAAACAGTTCATCCATGTGAAGTGTATGCCATCAATCACAGACACTTTGATCTGGCTGACCCATTTCTGTTCGGTTGCCCAATCGCAAACAGTTAATCCTTCTGAAGCGTATGCCCTCAATCACACACACCTTCATCTGGCTAACCGTTTCTTTTGTTTGCCTAATCACAAACAGTTCATCCGAGTGAACCATATGCTCTATATTGCACACGCCTTCATTAGGCTGCCTGTTTCTTTTGGTTCGCCGCATCGCAAACAGTTCATTGGACTGAACCGTATGCCCTGGATCGCAGGCGCAACTAAAATCTGAACCATGTTTGATGCATCCTCCATCGCAAACGTTTTGCACCTTTTTTTACGGTTCTTTTACATCCCCGTTTGTGATTAATGCATCACACACATTTTCGTGAAAGGGTCTCTGTTCGTAGTGTCGCGTTAGCAGCATCCTGCAGTAGTGCGTGGAGGGCTGGATGAACAGGACCCCGTGGAGGGCTGGTTGAACAAGAGTGGGGGGGGCTGGATGAACAGAGTCGTGGAGGGGTGGTTGAATAGGACCCCGTGGAGAGGGCTGGTTGAACAGTAGCCGGTGGTGGAGCGGTGGAGGCTGGATGAACAGGAGCCCGTGGATGAACAGTCGCAGGTGGAGGCTGGAGGAGGTCGGCGGTGGATGAACAGTAGCCCGTGGAGGCAGTCGACGGTGGAGATGAAAAATATCCCGTGGAGTATCGTTTTGCGATATGGCACACCCCTCCCGATGAACAGGACTCCCGTTTCGACCGTAGCGCTCCAACACAAGTCCGTTTCCTCCGTTTTGCGGTACGCCACACCCCTCCAGATCAATAGGACCCCGATTTGACCGTAGGAGGTCCAAGAGAAGTCTGTTTCCTCCATTTTGCGGTACGCCAGACCCCTTCCGATGAACAGGATCCCGTTTCGACCGTGGCCGGTCGAACACAAGGCCGTTTCCTCCGTTCTGCGGTACGCCAGGCCTTGTTTCGATCAGCTGTTCCGTCCAAGCCAGTTGGCTCCCGATGAACACGATGACGACGCAGTTTCTCCGTTCTGACAAAGCCATGTACACGAGCCCTGACCGAACGTATGCGCAAGTAGGCGTTCGAGACCCGCCCATATGTACGTACGTGGCCGTATTTACTTTCTTGCACCCTGGCTGCTGTACGTACGTGTACACGATATTAATGGGACTGCGTGACATGCTATGTGCGTGCCTCTACTACGACACGTGCCCTTCCTTACACGGCCACGGTTCATCGATGCAGCCTGTAGACAAACCGATCGACCAGTATGTACGTACACGTTCGCGACCAGAATGACAACACTACATACGCTTCGACCAGGTGGGTCCCGACTATCACGCACTTACTTGCATGCGAAGATATAGCTGGTGGGTCCCAGCAGTCAGGGGGCGAATCATTTTTTTGCCCGTAATATGGACGCACTTCCTTGCGTGCGAAGATGTAGCTGGTGGGTCCCAGCAGTCAGGGGGGAAACATTTTTTTCACAAAATACGGTGGCACGTCCGGTGGGTCCCTGCTGTCAGGTGGAGGAATCATTATTTTCCGTGTAATAAGGAGGCACTTCCTTGTTGCGACCATGGACCCAGCTATCAGCCTCTTCATGTACAATACTCTTCCGATGGAAGTCGTTCCTTGACCACATTGACCATGCCGCGCTGAGAGCACCAAGGCGGTGGACGACGGTGAGGCCTATGATGGGGACGACGCGGAGCCGGGGAAGATGCGACAGTGGATGCCCACGCGGAGAGGAGTATGAGGGTTCACTGGTTCGGCTTTGGTGTGAGGCTGCCGTCGCCGGAGAATAACAGGGGGTGTGGGTGAGTGAAGGGATGGCCTGGCCAGCGGTGGGAGTAGTAGGGGGCGGTGAGGCCTCCGCGGCAGGACAGCCGGTCACAGGAGGCAGGAGCAGGTGGCACGACCAGTGCTGCTTTGGGCGGCTGGAGCAAGAAGACCAGAGGTTAAAGAAGCACTACGGACGTTGGATGGACATCGTACGGTCACTGGAGCTAGAATCGTTCAGATTGACTGAGTTGACAAAGCCCCCCGTCCCCGTCAACTTAGTAGGCCCACAAGTCAGCCTCCCACTATGCCGGGTCCCAGCTAGCAGGGGGTATTCCTTTTTTGTGCGTAATAAGGAGGCACTTCCTTGCGTGTGAAGATATAGCTGGTGGGTCCGACCTGTCAGCGGGGGAACATTTTTTTCGCTAAATCCAGAGGCCCTTCCGGTGGGTACCAGATGTCAGGTGGAGGAATCATTATTTCGCACGTAATAAGGAGGCATTTCCTTGTGTGCGGCCATGGGCCCAAATGTCAGCCTCTCCACGTACAGTCCACATCCGATGGATGTCGTTCGTTGGCCACGTTGACCACGTCGCACCGAGAGCACTAGGGCGGTGGACGATGGCGAGGCCTAGGAAGGGAACGACACGGAGCCGAAGAAGACTCGGCAGTGGTTGCCTACGCTGTGGGGAGTACGACGGTTTACTGGTCCGGCTGCCGTCGCCAGAAAATAACAGGAGGTGTGGGTGAGTAGAGGAATGGCCTGGCCAAGAATGGAGTAGGGTGGGGCGGCGCGGCCTATGCGACATCATAGCCGGCCATGGGAGGCGGGAGCAGGCAGTCCCATCGGCGCTGGTTTGGGCGGCTGGGGCAAGAAGATCAGATATTGAAGAAGCAGTACGACCGTTGGATTAACATCCAACGGTCACTGCTGCTAGACTCGTTTATGGACTAAGTTGACAAAGCCTTCCGTACACGTCAACCTAGTAGACCCACAAGCCAGCCTCCAAATCTGTCCCAAACAGCATACAACCGGAAATTTCTAGCCAGATTCAAATTAATTTTAAAACTAAACATACCTTAATTTAAATCCAATGAAATTTTACCCGCTCAAAAACAATGAAATATAAAATATCAAAATCCGAAGGAAAAAAAGTATTTTGGAACTAATTGCTTGTTTGCTGTATTTTTTCATTTTACAACCCATTTATTATTACTTATAGCCCATTTTCTGGGCAAAATGCATCCCTCCTCGTCTTGAAAGATTTCCGGCCCAGTAGGGCGTAGAAAAGCAAGTAGGCCTACGTTGGTTATTCTGCAAAAAATAAAATAGCTGTGCTAGCCATTTTCAGGAAGGAAAAAAACAAACTGGGCTGGTCATGTGCTAAACATGTGAAATAAAAGCTCGGACTAGACGGGCCACAGCCCCGACAACCCAGCTTGATACCCTTCTCCGTCCCGAAAAACAAAATTTCTGCACTGCTACGCTGGTTCCCTCGTCATCCTCACCATGTACAGTCATCTCCTTATTCCTCTCGGTTGTTGACCATGTTGACAACACCGGAGGGTGGCGCCGCGGTGAGCGAACCAAGGCGGAGGACGATGGTGAGGCCTCGGACGGGAACGAACAGGAGCCGGGGTAGATGCGCAGAGTTTTAGGGTGCGATGTGGCCATGATGCGTGCACGGCAGCACAGCCAGCCGTGGGAGGCGGTCCCGCCGGCACTGGTTTGGCTTTGGCAGCTGGAGGAAGAAGAGACTAAAGAAACACGACAGACATTGAATGTCAATCCAACGGTCAAGGTTGGCACAATCGTTTGTTGACTAAGCCGACACCAAGTAGCATACTTTTTTATATATAGGAGGAAAAGAAAAATTGGGCTTGTTCGCCTGATAACATTCCCGAAACTGCGACCGTTCAATCTTGCATCCCAACTGAAACTGCAAGGAAAATGCGTTCGTCTGCCGTCCTCCTCCCAGGGAACGTTCGCCACATAAGTGACTAGCACCCTTGGTTTTCAACCGAGAGGTCTTGGGTTCGAGTCCTAGGAACTCTCAATTTTGTCCTCCTTCCTTCCTTGCAAAAAAAGAAAGAAAATCAAAGACTTGAGAAGGCATACAGAACAAGCTAGTGTACCAGTAAAGAGACGTTGCTGAGTTTTAGAAAAAAGAGAGACATGCTCCTATAGCTGGTTCGAATCCAAACCTAGACTATGACTATATATGGTGCTATGCTACTCTGCAAGTACTGGAACTGACATATCCAACGCTCGCTTCTCCTCTTCTCTACTTACTCGCCTAGCATCGAAGCTCCGCCGCAGAACCATGTCCGCCGGTTGCTCGTCCACCGCTCTTCAAGAGTAACAACCAGATATGCGCCAAGTCGCCACCCGCATTCATCGCCGTGGGTCTCATCACACTTCGCCGCACACGCATCGCAGCCGGTTGCTCATCGCAACCAGCTGTCGCTGGTGTGGTGCCACCGCTGCAAATCACGCAAAGTCATCCGTCAGATCTCAACCACAATCCTCAACCCCGCCGAGTCTTCTACAAATGCCCGAATCATGGGGTAATAATATGTTTAAGTGTTGTTCTGCTGCTTTCAGTTGCTGATTTTTTTAATAGTTTGGTTGATGATCTTCCAATTTGATTCGTGCAGAAAAGGGAAGATTTGTGTGATTTGTATTTCTGGGAAGTTGCTGATGTGAGGGAATGCAACTACAATGATTATTTGGTTAGCCGAGGAATCCCAATACCAGTAGGTTGGGGTGTTGGACAAGTAACTGAAGGAACGACAGGAGAGGAAGATGCAGAGCATAAGGTTAAAGATGCAGTTCCTCTGATCATGGCCAAGCAACAGCTGCTGAACGGCCTTGATAGCAATGAGGAGATGAAAGAGCTTGTGAATATAATGGGAAAAATCAATGTGCTCTATAGGATGATTGTCTCTTTATTTGCAGTGTATGTAGCACTCGTGATGTATTCAGTGGCTATGACATGACCACTTTGCTGAAACTAGTAATGAATGAAACCTGTGTAGCATGCTGGGTGTAGTGTTGTGAACATCTAATGATTTCTATTAATGGAAATCGGGGGGTATCCCCTTTTTCTCATAAATAAATAAATAGCAGAGGCCCTTTTGGTAATAAATAAATAAATTAGCAGAGGCCCTGTCGGGTTATCTTTGTTCCCATTCAAAGACGTCGAGCAAATTGCAGTCCAACAGCAAACTATGTCATCAAATTCAAGTTTCACAGCCAAATATGAGTACAACTAAACAACAATGTCATCATGTTTTAGTCGTCATACAATCACCAAACACAAATCAACATACATAACAAGTGATGTTCTCACAACAAAATACTAAACAACACGTTCATCAGGTTTCAGTTGTCATAGCAAACACAATTTCACATAGTAGATAAAAAAACATCTTCTGACAGGCAAATACGACAAAAGCAATCTAATCATCATCCGCAGCAGCAGCGTCAACATGTTCGCCATGTCTATCAGTCTGAATCGTAATTCCTCATAGTGTCATCTTATTCTTCATCCTCAATGTCCTCGAACATTGGCTTCTTCTTGATCAACTATTGTCTGTCCATAGCACGACATACAATCTTTTCACCAGCGTCATTGACGTGATGGTTCTCAAAGATATTAGGAACATCCGTGGAATGTTGTACATCAGGAGCAGTGTAAGCATCATCTTGTTGTGCAACTTCATTAAACGAATTCCTCTGCTGAAACCTTTGCAATACTCTCCAGTCATTGCTACGTGCAAATGTGTCTTCCAAGAAAAATATCTGTGTTGCTTGATTTGCCAAAATAAAAGGCTCGTTGGTCTGGTACACCGCCTTGACATTTATGGATTTGAAATAATCATCAGCTCTGGATTTTGCGATCCTGGAAAACAGGTTATACGAACGACAGCACAACAGAACCACACACAGATGATCCTCGAAACTAGAGATATACTGCAACTGAACAATGTCTGTTATGTTAGCATACATTTCAGTTGTCTCTCTATCGTACGTATCCGTGCTCATGATGGCCTGTTTTGTGTCTTCCTGCCTTCATCGCGTGCAAGGGTGTTGTAGCGCACATCTCCAACAATGCAAGATTCATAATGTCTTACCCGAGTATCAGGACCCATTGCTAGTGTGTAAAGGGCATCATCAACTGCCTGCCCATCCTCCCGCATCTTCTTAACCTATGGTTAGAAAATAAACAAGCTGATCATCTTATGTACTCAATATATTAAAAAAACTGACAGTGCAATTCAAAAGCTTACATGGCTCTTGAACCATTTCACAAATCTTGCCATAACCAGTTTGTCAATGTTTCTTGGATTTTGTGGCAGTAACTCCTTTTTGTAGATGCTGCACAACATAGTGATCGCGTCGAACATCTAAATATATAAGAATGTGCTGCAAGTTTAGTAGATTACGATGTATAAGCTGCATTACTTAGCACTTACTTGATATAAGGTAGTATCTCAGGACAGTTATTCAACACATACCAAACCATTTTGTCCAAATCTTTAGGTTCGTCCTCTTGTCGACTCTTCCATGTAACTCGAACAGAATAATCGAAAACATTGAGGCCGCGATTGTCTTCACCCACCTCTTTGCTAAGCTGATCAGCTGTTTCAATGTATTTTGAGCAGAATGTCAACACTTCTATAGCAATGTAGGCCTCTGCAATGGAACCCTCGGGTCTAGCTCTGTTCCTAACATAGCCCTTAAAAGTGACTAGCCGCCTTTCAATAGGGTACATCTAGCCATACTGTACTGGACCTCTAAGTAGTGCCTCATCAGGTAGATGAACAACCAAATGCACCATCACATCAAAGAAGGCTGGAGGATATATCTTCTCAAGGTCATATAGGATAGTTGGTATCTTGTCTCTAAGACGCTCCAAAGCATCTATCCCGATATTTCTATCGCAGAGTTCCCTTAAGAATTGTCCCAACTCTGCAATCTGCTCAGATAAGTCGTATGCCCAATCCTCTAAGGATAAGAGGTAAAACCCTTTGAAGTAGGACGTGGCAGTCATGAGTTTTCAACCCTTGTACCTTGTTTCCATCTCAGACCGACTCTCCTTTCGTGGTTGGAAGCAAATCCATGTGGGAATCTCACACGTGACAAGACCTCGCAGAATTCTTTTCTTTTTACCTTGTCCAAGACGTACACAACTGGTGCCATATCCCGTGGATTACCTTCATCTTCCACCTGCAAATCCTTTCTGATACCCAGGTGTGTCAAATCAATCCTAGATTTTAAGGTATATTTTGTCTTGCCTTCAATATTAAGAAGTGTGTCGATAATGCTGTCACATATATTTTTCTCGATGTGCATCACATCACGATTATGCCGCAGGTCCAAATATTTCCAATACTCCAAGTCCCACAAAGTGGACCTGCGAGTAAACAATAATCTCTCTTCTGCCCTGCCACGCTTCCTTTTCCCGCTACCACTACCAGGATGGTTTCCTGGTGTAATATGCCTGACCTTCTCTAATTCCACTTGCAAATCATCGGTGGTGAGCCTCTTTGGCCCATCACGGTTTTCATGCTTTGCATTGAACACATGTCCTCGGTATTTTGTAGGACGCGGCTTGTCCTTGGCAAGGAAACGACAGTGTCCAATGTAGCAGATCTTCCTAAGTATTGCGTATGACACGGATTCCTGTCACAGCGAACACATGCATTGTAACCATGTGTCGTTCGCCCTGACATAGTGCCCAAAGCCGGATAATCATGGATGCACCAAATTATAACAACACATAGAAAGAAATCAGCTAGTGGGCTGCTATATAGGTCTTTATTGAGAACACCCCTCCATAGCTGTTGAAGTTCCTCCACAAGAGGCTCCATGAATAAATCAAAATCATTTCCAGGACTTTTTGGACCTGGGATGAGCAAGGCCATCATGTAGTTTGATTCTTTGGTGCGTACATTTGGAGGCATGTTGTAAGGATAACAAGCACCGGCCACATGCTATATGTGGCGCCTGTGACCAAATGGGTTAAATCCTTCGAAGCTAAGCCAGTCTAATGTTTCTCGGTCAGCAAAGAAACTTTGTGTGTTTCGATTGAAGCTTTTCCACTCACTACCATGAGATGGATGGCTCATTACATTCTGATATCTGTACTCCTGGTTCCTAGAATGCCACAGTACATCCTCTCTTGTTTCAGCATCATGAAACAACCTCTGCAATCTTGGTATAATTGGAAAATTTCTCAGAACATTATGAGGAATCCTCTTCACAGCATCACCATCTTTCCATCTTGATGATTTGCATTTCGGGCATTCACTTAAGTTGGCATAATCCTTCCGGAACTGAACACAATTATTCTTACAAACATGGATCATATCATATCCAATTGCAATTGCACAAAAGAAATTCTTCATTTTACTGTAGGTGTGTGGCAGCTCAGACGCATCAGGGAAAGACTTGCGGAAAGCAGCCAACATCGCATCGAATGATTTGTTGGTCATCCGCTCAGATGTCTTCACCTAAAGAAAAGTGACCATAGCTGAGAATACTGACAGCTTATTTCCTGGGGTGACAGCCATGTTGCATTGTTCCAACATGCGGGCCCACCGTTTTTCTTCTGCAGGTGAAAGTTCACGAAATGCACGAGAATTTCGTAGCATTGTTTCAATGTTGGTCAAACTCACTGGCTCTGCTACCACCACCTCCTCCTCCTCTTCCACCTGAGCATCAGGCAGATCAAGATGGTGATCTGTTGCTTCCACATAGTCAGTAGCATTGACGTTCACAGCTTCACCATGATGAACCTACCTAGTATATGTGACCGACATCCCATACAAGTGTAGATGATTTTGCATAGTTGACTGGGGTCTTGTAACTGAATTCATACGAATGCTACACGGGCAGAGCACATATGATTTCGGACCACCATACTCAGCTCTGATAAAGTTGATGAAGTTTTCAACCCCCTCGACTTATGCAGCAGAGAATCTTCGAGCAGAAGTTATCCAAGTCTTGTACATCTGTTAGACATACAAATTAGTTCTTCTACTAGATATAATAAGAAAAACATATATGCTTTTTTATGAAGTCCAGAAAAAAATACCTAGGTCGATGTCTAAAGCTATGGCAAGATATTTGGACGAGCAGATCTAAGTAACGAAATATATGTAAAGCTAATTCAGCAAATAGATTTGAGTGCTAAATTATGGCAGGTTGTTTCAGCAGTCAATGAGGCCGAGCACACAGCCATCGAACTATCGAAGGCCATCGCAGCAACAAAGATCGAGTATAAAATGGTGTAGAGCTATTTCACCTAACAGATTGGTTACTAGAGCATGGCAATCTACGTCACAATAAATATATGGCAGGATATTTTAGCAACTAATCGGGCTTGGCATGCCATCTCAGCTAAGTAGATTGAGTCAGGGCAAGGAAGCTTCTTAAGTAGAGCATATTGATTGTAAGCTACTTCGGCAAAAAGTGAGATTAATAGTGTCTATCAGCTAACATTCAGCGCTAAACCGACATGCACGGGGCCTCAGTCTAGAATGCGCGTACCATAGGACAAGCCGACCGCCATGCGTCTGCACATGAACGTTGCAAGAGGTGGCGGCACTAACCGTCGTGCACCTCCACAAGAACGTCGCCAGCGGTGGCGGCACGGCTAGAGGACAACAGTCTACGAGAGCGTACTGTGGGAGCGAGAGGATCGCCGTGCGTCCCCTCGACGAACCGCGGTGCCAACGTATCGGCACGGCGGGGAGGGCGGCTTTGACGGAGCGAATGGAGTGGAGGGGACGGGGGTGAGGGGGGTTTGGGGAATATTATTGGCTAGTTGGCTGATACGTCTCCAACGTATCTATAATTTTTGATTGTTCCATGCTATTATATTATCTATCTTGGATGTTTATGGGCATGATTTTGCACTTTTATATTATTTTTGGGACTAACCTATTGACCCAGAGCCCAGTGCCAGTTCCTGTTTTTCCCCTTGTTTCAGTGTTTCGAAGAAAAGGAATATCAAACGGAGTCAAAACGGAATGAAACCTTCTGGAGAAGTTATTTTTGGAAGGAAAGCAACCCGGGAGACTTGGAGTCCACGTCAACAAAGCAACGAGGAAGGCACGAGGCAGGGGGCGCCCACTCCCCTGGGCGCGCCCTCCACCCTCGTGGGCCCCTCGTGGCTCCCCTGACGTACTTCTTCCACCTATATATCTCCATATACCCTAAAAACTTCGGGGAACAGAATAGATCTGGAGTTCCACCGCCGCAAGCCTTTGTAGCCACCAAAAACTTCTCGGGACCCTGTTCCGGCACCCTGCCGGAGGGGGGATCCCTCACCGGTGGCCATCTTCATCATCCTGGTGCTCTCCATGACGAGGAGGGAGTAGTTCACCCTCGGGGCTGGGGGTATGTACCAGTAGCTATGTGTTTGATCTCTCTCTCGTGTTCTTGATTTGGCACGATCTTGATGTATCGCGAGCTTTACTATTATAGTTGGATCTTATGTTGCTTCTCCCCCTCTACTCTCTTGTAATGGATTGAGTTTTCCCTTTGAAGTTATCTTATCAGATTGAGTCTTTAATGATTTGAGAACACTTGATGTATGTCTTGTTGTGCGTATCTGTGGTGACAATGGGATATCACGTGATTCACTTGATGTATGTTTTGGTGATCAACTTGCGGGTTCCGCCCATGAACCTATGCATAGGGGTTGGCACACATTTTTGTCTTGATTCTCCGGTAGAAACTTTAGGGCACTCTTTGAGGTTCTATGTGTTGGTTGAATAGATGAACCTGAGATTGTGTGATGCATATCGTATAATCATACCCACGGATACTTGAGGTGACATTGGAGTATCTAGGTGACATTAGGGTTTTGGTTGATTTGTGTCTTAAGGTGTTATTCTAGTATGAACTCTAGGGCTATTTGTGACACTTATAGGAATAGCCCAATGGATTGATTGGAAAGAATAACTTTGAGGTGTTTTCGTACCCTACCATAATCTCTTCGTTTGTTCTCTGTTATTAGTGACTTTGGAGTGACTCTTTGTTGCATGTTGAGGGATAGTTATATGATCCAGTTATGTTATTATTGTTGAGAGAACTTGCACTAGTGAAAGTATGAACCCTAGGCCTTGTTTCCTAGCATTGCAATACCTTTTACGCTCACTTTTATCATTAGTTACCTTGCTGTTTTAATATTTTCAGATTAAAAATACCTATATCTACCATCCATATTGCACTTGTATCACCATCTCTTCGCCGAACTAGTGCACCTATACAATTTACCATTGTATTCGGTGTGTTGGGGACACAAGAGACTCTTTGTTATTTGGTTGCAGGGTTGCTTGAGAGAGACCATCTTCATCCTACGCCTCCCACGGATTGATAAACCTTAGGTCATCGACTTGAGGGAAATTTGCTACTGTCCTACAAACCTCTGCACTTGGAGGCCCAACAACGTTTACAAGAACAAGGTTGCGAAGTAGACATCAAGCTCTTTTCTGGCGCCATTGCCGGGGAGGCTAGGTAAGTGATACGTCTCCGTCGTATCTATAATTTTTGATTGTTCCATGCCAATATTCTACACTTTTATATACTTTTGGCAACTTTTTATACTATTTTTTGGGACTAACATATTGATCTAGTGCCCAGTGCCAGTTCCTGTTTGTTGCATGTTTTATGTTTCGCAGAAACCCAATATCAAACGGAATCCAAACGGGATAAAAACGGACGGAGAATTATTTTGGAATATTTGTGACTTTTGGGAGGAAGAATCAACGCGAAACGATGCCCGAGGTGGCCACGAGATAGGGCCACGCCACCCCTCCAGGGGGGCGCGCCCCCTATCTCGTGGGCCACTTGTAAGGCGGTTGATGCCCTTATTTTGCCGCAAGAAAGCTAATATCTGGAAAACGATCTGGGCGAAGGTTTCAGGCCAATCGGAGTTACGGATCTCCATATATACACGAAACGGTGAAACAGATCCAGAACAGAACGCAGAAACAGAGAGATAGATCCAATCTCGGAGGGGCTCTTGCCCCTCCCAAGCCATGGGAGCCAAGGACCAGAGGGGAAACCCTTCTCCCTTCTAGGGAGGAGGTCAAGGAAGAAGAAGAAGAAGGGGGCCATCATCATCACCGCGGTCTTCACCAACACCTCCGTCATCTTCACCAACATCTCCATCACCTTCCCCCTTCTATATTCAGCGGTCCACTCTCCCGCAACCCGCTGTATCCTCTACTTGAACATGGTGCTTTATGCTACATATTATTTTCCAATGATGTGTTGCCATCCTATGATGTCTGAGTAGATTTCTATTGTCCTATCGGTGATTAATGAATTGCTATGATTGGTTTGAGTTGCATGTTTTATTATTGGTGCTGTTCTATGGTGCTCTCCGTGTCGCGCAAGCGTGAGGGATTCCCGTTGTAGGGTTTGCAATATGTTTATTATTTGCTTATGGTGGGTGGCGTGATTGACAGAAGCACAGACCCGAGTAAGTAGGTTGTTTGCGTATGGGATAAAAGGGGACTTGATACTTTAATGCTATGGTTGGTTTTTACCTTAATGAATCTTTAGTAGTTGCGGATGCTTGCTAGAGTTCCAATCATAAGTGCATATAATTCCAAGTAAGGGATGATATGTTAGCCTATGCCTCTCCCTCAAATAGAATTGCAATAGTGATTACCGGTCTAGTAACATAGTCAGTTGCTTAGGGACAATTTCAGAACTCCTACCACCACTTTTCCACACTCGCTATATTTACTTTAGTTGTGTCTTTATCTAAACAGCCCCTAGTTTATGTTTATGCTCTCTTTATTTTCTTGCTAGCCTTTCCCGTAACACCTACAAAGTACTTCTAGTTTCATACTTGTTCTAGGTAAAGTAAACATCAAGCGTGCGTAGAGTTGTATCGGTGGTCGATAGAACTTGAGGGAATATTTTTTCTACCTTTAGCTCCCCGTTGGGTTCGACACTCTTACTTATCGAAAACTGTTGCGATCCCCTATACTTGTGGGTTATCAAGACCTTTTTCTGGCGCCGCTGTCGGGAGTCATAGCGTGGGGTGAATATTCTCGTGTGCTTGTTTGCCTTATCACTAAGTAATTTTTATTTGCTGTTCTTAGTTGTTCTCTATCTTTAGTTATGGATATGGAACACAAAATACCAAAAAATTAGAGGTACTTGCTACTCATGTAGATGGGGTAACTCAGAAAACCCCGATTCTCATTATGTGAGAGATATTATGTACTACTTTGATAATCCTGAGAAAACCCCACTCAACTTTATAATGGGAGATACGTTGGATCAACGTGAATACTTTAGGGATTATCGCTCGACACAAAAAGGGAAACTATTATGGGATCATTTTATTATGTTGCGTTGGTATGCCTGGAATCTATGCTTGAGATATGATATTACTTGTTGCTCTAGGATGGAGGCTCCACACCTCCCCTTTTCATGCAAATTTAATGATAATGAAACCTTAGCTTCTTATGCTAATGGTATATATGATTACTATGATGTGGAACAAATAGAAGAATTTTTTGCTTTTAAGGCTGCCTATGATATTGAAGCTTTGTTTGAAAAGTATGAAGTTTTTGATGATGATGGTTATAGGCCGGAAAATCTTGCTATACTTGGATATTGCTATGAAAATTATGAATACAACTATTATATTAATGCTTTTATGAAGAAAGTCAACGCTGTCCAAGAAGAGACTAATATTTTGCAGGAAGCTATGGAAGAAGAAATTGATGAAACAGTGAGCTCATTGGATGAAAAAGATGATGAGGAGAGCGAAGAACAAAAGGAGGAAGAGCAGATTAGCTACCCGTGCCCACCTTCTAATGAGAGTAACCCTCCAACTCATACATTATTTAATTCCCCTTCGTGCTTACCGAAGGATGATTGCTATGATGATTGCTACAATCCCATTGATTCTCTTGAAATATCCCTTTTTGATGATGCTTGCTATGCTTGTGGCCAAGATGCCAATATGAATTATACTTATGGAGATGAACTTGCTATAGTTTCTTATGTTAAACATGAAATTGTTGCTATTGCACCCACGCATGATAGTCCTATTATCTTTTTGAATTCTCTCGACTACACTATATCGGAGAAGTTTGTGCTTAGTAAGGATTATATTGATGGGTTGCCTTTTACTGTTGCACATGATGATTTTGATATATATAATATGCATGTGCTTGCTGCTCCTGCTTGCAATTATTATGAGAGAGGAACTATGTCTCCACCTCTCTATGTTTCCAACACGATAGAATTGCAAGAAACTGTTTATACTATGCATTGGCCTTTACTTTGTGTGCATGAATTGTTCTTTTGTGACATGCCGATGCATAGGAAGAGAGTTAGACTTCTTCATTGCTTGATATATGTTGCTTTGTGCTCACTACTAAATGCTAAAACATTGCTAATTAAAATTGGCTTTGATTTACCTTGGGATCCAGGTGGATTCACTACTTGAGCACTATATGCCTAGCTTAATGGCTTTAAAGAAAGCGCTGCCAGGGAGACAACCCGGAAGTTTTAGAGAGTCATTTATTTCTGTTAAGTGCTTTTATATAGTTTAAAAACACAAAAATAAAGAGGGGAACCCAAAACTTTTTCAAAAAGGAAAGTGAAAGTGAGAGAGACAAGCATTGTTGAAGTGGGAGCTAGCCTTGAACTTTGTTCATGCTCATGGCAACTTTGTGAATCTTGATTACATAAAATTTTCAACAAAAATAATTATCCCCTTATAAAATTACATTGTATTATAAAAATAATGTGCCAAGGTTTGCCTTTAGGATGTTTACAATGCTTGTTGGTTGTGCGGTGCAGGACAGAAACTTTGGCTGTAGTGAGCGAATTTTAATTTTTTACTGGAACGTCAAATGGTTCTGACTCCTTTTGCACTGTCTTTCTGTTCAAATTTTGTATTTTTCATAATTTTGGTAGAATTTTTGGTGTACCATAAGTATGGTGAATGTTCAGATTGCTACAGACTGTTCTGTTTTTGACAGATTCTGTTTTTGATGCATAGTTTGGTTGTTTTGATGAATCTATCAATTTATATTAGTGGATTAAGCCATGGAAAAGTTATGTTACAGTAGACACAATGCAAAAAAAAGATATGGATTGGTTTGCTACAGTACTTAGAGTGGTGATTTGCTTTATTATACTAACGGATCTTACCGAGTTCTCTGTTGAAGTTTTGTGTGGATGTAGTGTCTAATCGAGGATGTCTCAATATGAGGAAAAGGAAGAGAGGCAAGATCTCAAGCTTGGGGATGCCCGAGGCACCCCAAGTAAATATTAAAGGAGACTCAAGCGTCTAAGCTTGGGGATGCCCCGGAAGGCATCCCCTCTGTAAGTGCATCTAGTGCCCCTTAGTGATTTTGGTGTATTGAAGACTTATAGGTTAAGGAACTAATGCGTTTGTGAGTGTACACAGGTCTATAAGTCTATGAGGAGTTTGATATTTACAGAGAAAGTCGACCCCTAAAAATGAAGTTCTTCGACTGAAGAATTTGATATTCAAGACTTTCAAGACTTTGAAAGTGAAGAAATTGGTGTGACCTTGAAGACTTGGTATTCATTTGAGGAACATGAAGCGTGAAGACTTCTGTTTTCGTAGTTTCGTTTTCTCTTTCTTGAGTCATAGGAATCACCGTCTTGTTAAAGGGGTCGAGGAAATACTAAGGAAAAATTTCCATGTGATGCTCAACTCAAAATCCTACACCTACCAATCTCTTCGAGTGAAGCCTTTGAAATCTCATACAGATTCAGTCAATTTCTTCAAAGGATGAGAGGAAGTTCTTCCAGTCACGAGGAATTTGTTCGACCGAGGAGTTAGGAATTCGCCAAAGGGGATTGCCTACACATGAGGAACATGATAGCCCGAGGAATTTGAGATTCAAATTTCCGACCGTTCTTTGTCTTCTTGCGCGCCACCTGTCCCAAAATATCTTATCCACCTAACGGTCATATCATTGAAGGGCATTTATGTCTTATCATGTCGGGCTGCTCCTAGGCTATAAATAGTCGCCCCTACAACCACTAGCCGGTTGGCTGCTCCGAGAGAACTTGACACTTGTCATTTGAGAGCAACCCATCCTCTCGAGGACTTTGAGCGAAAATCATCGAGTGAGGAAAACCCCAAAACCAAACCCCTACAAACCCAAAGTGATTGAGCATCACTGAAGAAATTGATCCTGCGTGGATCCGACGCTTGTTACCTTTGAAGACTGTGCTTCTTCCAGACGGATAGGCGTCATGGTCTAGAGCATCCAAGAGGAATTGTGGATCGCCGAGTGACCAAGTCTGTGAAGGTTTGGAAGTCGCTCAAGACTTACCATGAGGATCGGACGAGGTCTGTGTGACCTTAGTTCAAGGAGAATACGGTGAGGACTTGGTGTCTGAGCTGCGTGCTCAGCGATCGGGTGTCCGGACTGTGTGTCCTCGAGTTTAAATACTCAGCCGCTCCAACCAGACGCATAACCGAGACAGCAGTTGGAACTGGTCTACCAAATCATTGTCTTCACCAACCTTATCTGGTTCTATTTCCTCAACCCTTTCATTTCCTCATTCTTGTGTTGAGTGTTTGTTCATATCTGTGTTTGAAGACTTTGATCAAGACTTTCTCAATTTCCTCAGCCCAATTTCTTCATCTGTTTGTCTTCATCTTGTGTTATCCTGTGATTACGCTTTACTACTCTGTGCTGTCTTCATTTCATCATGATGACCATGCGTGTATTCTGTTATGCTTACTTCGAGTACTTATTCCGCTGCAGTAGTTCTTCACTAAGGAATTTCTCACCGCAAATTCCTCGAAGGAAGAATTTCATAAAATCGCCTATTCACCCCCTCTAGTCGATATAACGCACTTTCACCCTCTTTCTTCAACAAGTATCGGTATGTTTTTGAATTTGTTTCGTTCATGCATTATGTGCAAGTCTTGGAGTGTCTTTTGCATTTAGTTTTCACTTTTCTTTTTTGCACGATGCTGGTATGAGATAGTCCTTGGTTGATTTATAGAATGCTCTTTGCACTTCACTTAAATCTTTTGAGTATGGCTTTATAGAATGCTTCATGCGCTTCACTTATATCATTTGAAGTTAGGATTGCCTGTTTCTCTTTACATAGACAACCGCCATTTGAAGAATGCTCTTTTGCTTCACTTATATTTGTAAGAGCGTGGGCATATCTTTTATAGGAATAATTAAACTCTCTTGCTTCACTTATATCTATTTAGAGAGATGACAGGAATTGGTCATTCACATGGTTAGTCATAAAATCCTACATAGACTTGTAGATCGCTGAATATGATATGTTTGATTCCTTGCAATAGTTTTGCGATATAAAGTTGGTGATATTAGAGTCATGCTAGTGGGTGGTTGTGGATTAGTAGAAATACTTGTGTTGAGGTTTGTGATTCCCGTAGCATGCCCGTATGGTGAACCGCTTTGTGATGAAGTCGGAGCATGATTTATTTATTGATTGTCTTCCTTATGAGTGGCGGTCGGGGACGAGCAATGGTCTTTTCCTACCAACCTATCCCCCTAGGAGCATGCATGTAGTACTTTGTTTCGATGACTAATAGATTTTTGCAATAAGTATGTGAATTCTTTATAACTAATGTTGAGTCCATGGATTATACGCACTCTCACCCTTCCATCATTGCTAGCCTCTTCGGTACCGTGCATTGCCCTTTCTCACCTCGAGAGTTGGTGCAAACTTCGCTGGTGCATCCAAACCCCGTGATACGATACGCTCTATCACACATAAGCCTCATTATATCTTCCTCAAAACAGCCACCATACCTACCTATCATGGCATTTCCATAGCCATTCCGAGATATATTGCCATGCAACTTCCATCATCATCATATACATGACTTGAGCATTTATTGTCATATTGCTTTGCATGATCGTAAGATAGCTAGCATGATGTTTTCATGGCTTGTCCGTTTTTTGATGTCATTGCTACACTAGATCATTGCACATCCCGGTACACCGTCGGAGGCATTCATATAGAGTCATATCTTTGTTCTAGATATCGAGTTGTAATATTGAGTTGTAAGTAAATAAAAGTGTGATGATCATCATTATTAGAGCATTGCCCCAGTGAGGAAAGGATGATGGAGACTATGATTCCCCCACAAGTTGGGATGAGACTCCGGACTTTACAAAAAAAATAAAAGAGGCCAAAGAAGCCCAAATAAAAAAATAAAAAAGAGGCCAAAGAAGCCCACCAAAAAAATATAAAAAAATAATAAAAATAAAAAAATAAAAAAATGAGATAAAAAGAGAGAAGGGGCAATGTTACTATCCTTTTACCACACTTGTGCTTCAGAGTAGCACCATGGTCCATAGAGAGAGTATCCTATGCTTTCACTTTCATATACTAGTGGGAATTTTCATTATAGAACCTGGCTTGTATATTCTGATGATGGGCTTCCTCAAACGCCCGAGGTCTTCATGAGCAAGCAAGTTGGATGCACACCCACTTAGTTTCAGTTTGAGATTTCATATACTTATAGCTCTAGTGCATCCGTTGCATGGCAATCCCTACTCCTCACATTGATATCTATTGATGGGCATCTCCATAGCCCGTTGATACGCCTAGTTGATGTGAGACTTTCTCCCTTTTTGTCTTCTCCACATAACCCCCACCATCATATTCTATTCCACCTATAGTGCTATGTCCATGGCTCACGCTCATGTATTGCGTGAAAGTTGAAAAGGTTTGAGAACATCAAAAGTATGAAACAATTGATTGGCTTGTCATCGGGGTTGTGCATGATGTGAATATTTTGTGTGGTGAAGATGGAGCATAGCCAGACTATATGATTTTGTAGGGATAACTTTCTTTGACCTTGTTATTTTGAAAAGACATGATTGCTTTATTGGTACGCTCGAAGTATTACTGTTTTTATGTCAAATGATAGACTATTGCTTTGAATCACTCGTGTCTTAATATTCATGCCATGATTAGACATATGATCAAGATTATGCTTGCTAGCATTCCACATCAAAACTTATCTTTTTTATCATTTACCAACTCGAGGACGAGCAGGAATTAAGCTTGGGGATGCTGATACGTCTCCGTCGTATCTATAATTTTTGATTGTTCCATGCCAATATTCTAAAACTTTAATATACTTTTGGCAACTTTTTATACTATTTTTTGGGACTAACATATTGATCCAAATGCCTGCGGTTCCTGTTTGTTGCATGTTTTATGTTTCGCAGAAACCCAATATCAAACGGAATCCAAACGGGATAAAAACGGACGGAGAATTATTTTGGAATATTTGTGATTTTTGGGAGGAAGAATCAACGCAAAATGATGCCTGAGGTGGCCACGAGATAGGGCCACGCCACCCCTCCAGGGGGGGGCCCCCCTATCTCGTGGGCCACCCGTAAGGCTGTTGATGCCCTTCTTTTGCCGCAAGAAACCTTTTTTTGGAAAACGGTCTGGGCGAAGGTTTCAGGCCAATCGGAGTTACGGATCTCCATATATACACGAAACGGTGAAACAGAGCCATAACAGAACGCAAAAACAGAGAGACAGATCCAATCTCGGAGGGGCTCTCGCCCCTCCCAAGCCATGGGAGCCAAGGACCAGAGGGGAAACCCTTCTCCCATCTAGGGAGGAGGTCAAGGAAGAAGAAGAAGAAGAAGAAGAAGAAGAAGAAGGGGGCCTCTCTCCCCCTTGCTTCCGGTGGCGCCGGAGTGCTGCCGGGGGCCATCATCATCACCGCGAGCTTCACCAACACCTCCGTCATCTTCACCAACATCTACATCACCTTCCCCCTTCTATATTCAGTGGTCCACTCTCCCGCAACCCTCTGTACCCTCTACTTGAACATGGTGCTTTATGCTACATATTATTTTCCAATGATGTGTTGCCATCCTATGATGTCTGAGTAGATTTCTATTGTCCTATCGGTGATTGATGAATTGCTATGATTGGTTTGAGTTGCATGTTTTATTATTGGTGCTGTTCTATGGTGCTCTCCGTGTCGCGCAAGCGTGAGGGATTCTAGCTGTAGGGTTTGTAATATGTTTATGATTTGCTTATGGTGGGTGGCGTGAGTGACAGAAGCACAAACCCGAGTAAGTAGGTTGTTTGCGTATGGGATAAAAGGGGACTTGATAGTTTAATGTTATGGTTGGGTTTTACCTTAATGAATCTTTAGTAGTTGCGGATGCTTGCTGAAAGTGCGTTATATCGACTAGAGGGGGGTGAATAGGCGATTTTTATGAATTCTTCACTGAGGAATTTGCTGGTGAGGAAATTCCTTAGCGAAGAACTACTTGCAGCGGAATAAGTACTCAGAAGTAAGCATAACAGAATACACGCATAGTTATCATGATGAAATGAAAACAATCACAGAGTACAGAAAGCGTAATCACAGGATAACACAAGATGAAGACAAACAGACTGAAGAAATTGAACTGAGGAAATTGAGAAAGTCTTCAGTCAAAGTCTTCAAACACAGATATGAACAAACACTCAACACAGTAATGAGGAAATAAAAGGGTTGAGGAAATAGAACCAGTTAGGTTGGTGAAGACACTGATTTGGTAGACCAGTTCCAACTGCTGTCTCAGTTGTATGTATGGTTGGAGCGGCTGAGTATTTAAACTCGAGGACACACAGTCCGGACACCCGATCGCGAGCACGCAGCTCAGACACCAAGTCCTCACCGATTCTCCTTGAACTAAGGTCACATGACCTCGCCCAATCACTGTGGTAAGTCTTCAGTGACTTCCAAACCTTCACAGACTTGGTCACTCGGCGATCCACAATTCCTCTTGGATGCTCTAGACCATGACGCCTAACCGTCTGGAAGAAGCACAGTCTTCAAAGGTAACAAGCGTCGGATCCACGCAGGATCAATTTCTTCATGATGCTCAATCACTTTGGGTTTGTAGGGTTTGGTTTTGGGTTTTCCTCACTTGATGATTTTCTCTCAAAGTCCTCGGAGGATGGGTTGCTCTCAAATGACAAGTGTCAAGTTCTCTCGAGCAGCCAACCAGCTAGTGGTTGTAGGGGCGGCTATTTATAGCCTAGGGAGCAGCCCGACATGATAAGACATAAATGCCCTTCAATGATATGACCGTTAGGTGGATAAGATATTTTGGGACAGGTGGCGCGCAAGAAGACAACAACGGTCGGAAATTTGACTCTCAAATTCCTCGGGGCTATCATGTTCCTCATCTGTAGGCAATCCGACCGGCGAATTCCTAACTCCTCGGTCGAAACAAATTCTCACCACGGAAGAACTTCGCTCTCACATCAAGAAATTGACTGAGCTGTATGAGATTTCCAAAGGCTTCACTCAAGGGATTGGTAGGTGTAGGATTTTGAGTTGAGCATCACATGGAAATTTTTCCTTAGTATTTCCTCGACCCCTTTAACAAAGACGGTGTTTCCTATGACTCAAGAAAGAGAAAATGAAACTACGAAAACAAAAGTCTTCACGCTTCATGTTCCTCAAATGAATACCAAGTCTTCAAGGTCACACCAATTTCTTCACTTTCAAAGTCTTCGTAAAGTCTTCGAAATATCAAAGTCTTCAGATGAAGACTTCATTTTTAGGGGGTCGACTTTCTCTGTAAATATCAAACTCCTCATAGACTTATAGACCTGTGTACACTCACAAACGCATTAGTTACTTAACCTATAAGTCTTCAATACACCAAAATCACTAAGGGGCACTAGATGCACTTACAATCTCCCCCTTTTTGGTGATTGATGACAATATAGGTTAAGTTTTCAACGGGGATAAGCATATGAATTGAAAATACTGTTAATGAGGAATTTGATTGCAAGATATAGAAGAACTCCCCCTGAAGATGTGCATAGTGACGAATTTGCGTTTGAGGCAATGCACATTTGAAGAATTGAATCATGGAGATCTCCCCCTATATCTTGTAAATCATACACGCATTTGACATATAATATGAAGAATTTGAAATGCATGATGAAATATGGTGCTTGATGTTATGCAAAGTAACGCATCAAGAGTGTCAGAGCCCAAATCAATTTGCTATGAAGATTTTCAAGGAGCTCACGAGAATCAGAGCATAGTGCAAGAGCATAATGCATCAAAAGTATCAAAGCACCATCGGGTTTAAGATTACAACTCGATCCAATAAAAAGTTTCAGAAGAACGAGAGTTGTAACTTAATAAATTACTATATATAGGCAAAAACTAGACCCGCTTGAAGACTGACTCAAATTTCTCCCCCTTTGTCATTGAATGACCAAAAGGATCGAAACTGAGGACTAACGCTCTTGAAGAATTTCAAGTTGAAGACGGAGCGCCAGCATTGTTGGGGTTGTTTGTTGAAGTAGGACCAGCCGCGGTGTCTTCCAAGTATTCATTTTCATCAGTGTCGCGAGATGAAGAATAGGAGCTGGCCACCAAGGAAGGAACTTTGACCATCTTGAATTTCTTCTGAGGAGGTGCGACCACCAAATTCTTCCTTGAGTCCCATGGACGTCGGTTCTTCTTCACCGTAGACATGTCAAAGAATAGCCAGTGCGTTTGAAGGTTTCATGGAGGTAGTAGTGGTTTTCCTCACTGCATTGTGTGTTGAGGTCATGTTGTGAAGAAAAGTACCAAACCGACGTTTGACCCATTTATGATTCGATCAACCTTCCGATGAAGACCGAGGAGTAACTCACGATCGATCATCACCACAGGTGCGATAGCTTGAGGACTTTGCTTGACCGAGGTATTTGCGTCGAGTCATGTGTGCGAGTCATCATTGGTGGAGTAGGATGTTGCTTTGCGAAACTGTCCATCCAATGGACGAATGCCTTCATCGATCACAGCAGTAGCCTTGCCCTTGTCATCATCTGAGGTAAATGTCTGTTTGAGGACTTCAATCGGAGGCAAGTAGCTGCAGTGGTTCAAAGTATCAGCTTTGTAATTGAGTGAAGACCTTGACCTGATGAATCTCATAATCCAAGGCGCATAAGGCTTCAGCTCAAATGGTGACATAGCTAGGTTTGCCAGAGTCCTCATGAAGAAATCATGGAAGTTGACGGGAACGCCATGGATGATGTTGAAAAGCATATTCTTCATGATGCCAACGACTTCTTCATCGTTCGAGTCGTGGCCTTTGATAGGACTCATTGTCTTCGTCAGAATCCGATAGACAGTCCGAGGCACATATAGTAATTCCTTGACGAGAAATTTGGTTCTTGGGGCCTGCCTTGGTTTCAAAGGCTTCACACTTGCATATAGTGATTTGAAAGTTCTTTTTAAGTCAGAGATACGACGTGCACCATCAAGTGGAGGATCGAGTGGTAGGGCACGAAGCAATTCATTCTTTGGTGCCTTGTAGTGAGTTTTTTCACCATCCAATCTAAGACCCATGAGTTCACGTCTTGACATCTCCGGTGATGTGCAGCGTTGCATAAAACAAGAATTAGTTCTTCATTCCATCCACGATATCGGTGCAGAAATTTAGAAGTCCGTCGTGAAGAACACCGAGGACTGCTCAAAGCTCGGCAGCGACTCCATATCCACATGAGGAATATGAGCATGATCGAAGATTTTATCCTTGTTGAAGAGCACTGAGGAATAGAGTTGGCTTGGCTGGCAGTCCAGAAACACCTCTTCCTAATGCGAGCAGAATCATATGGATTATAATCAGTGAAGAACACATGCTCGGCAAAGAAATCTTCAGCCTTGAATTTTTGCTTGCTTGAGAACGGATTCTTTTGCTTGGGCAGAGGGGTGTCAGTGAGTTGCATCACTACCTCAGGAATCGTAAGTTCAGGTTCTTCAGGCTGAGGAATTTCTTGTTCCTCAACAGGTGTAGTCTGAGGATCAGCAGCAGCAGTTTCATCAGCACTAGTGGCTGGAATTTCTTCATGCACAGAACCAGTGGGTTGATTTTCTTCTGAGTCCACTTGGACTGTTTGTGTAGGGGACTAAGGAATCTGTTGGAGTAGGGTGAAGAGAGGAGTATTGGGATGCTGACTTTCCCAAAAGTCATCATTGATCACTAGTGTGGTGCATCCAATATCCACATCTTCATCTTCAATTTCCTCAGCACCAGCCTCTTCAGCTGTGGACTGAGGCATAGGTGAGGAAATGATTGGGGTTGAAGGGATTGCATCCACTTCAATTTCTTCATCGATCTGCTCTGACGAAGCAGCAGAATGACGTTCTTCATCAGATCCGATTGGGATCTCATAGTCTTCTCCAAAAGGAACAACTTCCTTTGATGGTATGGAGGAAATTGGAACAGCATCAATTGGATTTTCGTATGAGCTGGTCATAGGCTTCATTTTCTTGAGTCAAGAATCGACGCAGGTGATGCTTTCCTTTTCTTCACAGCAGCTCGTTCTGCAGCCTTGGTTTTCTTCACATCGAGGCGATGGAAGAATTGGAGTTGGAGTTGGCGCAGGAGGAGCCGAGGAATGTGGTTCGTTTCTTGGTATGGCGATGCAGCTTGCCCTGTCTTGAGCAGTTTCTTCAGGCGCACCACTAGTGGGTGCCCTGGCAATTTCTTCAGCGGCTGGAATGGGATCATCAGCCCTGGAACTAGCATTTTCATCAGCAGGCTGAGCGTCATCAGCGGTGCTGGCATGTTCTTCAGTGGGTTGGGCTGAGGCTTCAGCCTGAGAAATTTCATGTTGCACTGAGGCTGCAACATTTGTGAATTTCTTCGTCAGGTTCACAAATCTGACCTTGGCTCCTTGCCAATCAGCATAGTATGAATCGAAGTTTTTGCTGAGGTCTTGAATTTCCGTTTGGACCTTGAGAAGCTCCTCAGGTGTCATCTTGACAACATTTTTCTTCAGGAACTTCTCCTTCCTGTATTGAGCCTTTTTGATTTCCCTTGCCTTCTCAAACTTCCATTTTTCTTCAGCGATGAAGTGAGTCAACATATGACTTTGTCCAGGTGTCAGATGAAGGTCAGGCATAGGGGTATTGGGATCCTTGTGCCAGAGATCAATATAGTCGAGGATTTTCTTCGGATCCAACAGCAGTGGCACAGATGTACCTTTGGCTCTAGCGGCCTTCATTTGACGGTCTCTGATGATTTCCGCAAGTTCATCATCAGATGCCTCATCATCAGAAGGCACATGGAATGCAACCTGTTTCTTCCTTGGGCTAGGCCGAGGACCTCGTCCAGCTGTTGCTTTGGTCTTCAGCTGAGTCGGGCCAGTTGAAGAAATGGGAGCTGCTGAGGAACTTGTAGAAACGCCTGAGGCAATTGAGAAACCAGCAGTCCTTTGACATGTAGCTAGGTGCACAGGAACTGAAGACTTTGACGGGGCTGTTGAGGACTTTGGTGGAGCAGCAGCAGTGTGAGGAATTTGCTTGGAGGTGCTGCACGAGGAACTTGGCCGTGAGGGCGCAGATGGTGAAGCACTTGGCTTATTAGCGGCTTCTTTTGCATGGATTTCCTCGGTTTGACCGAGACCTCTGGCGATAGCGATGGCAGAATCCTCATTGAATTTCTTCACCGCCTCCTTTGCTTGCTTTGCCAATTTTGCTTGGCGTTTAGCCCATTCATCGTGAAAGTCCTCACCACGTTTGATGCTTGTGGGATCAGCTACTTGGCCAGTGCCAAAGGAGCTCTTGGGCATGGAGGATTGAGAGCGAATTTCTTCATGTACTTAGGAGTTACATATCTGTATTCCTCCGTTCCGTGCCCATCTCCGCTCAATCTTCCGAATACGCACCTTGCGTTGATTTTTGTTTTCTTCATCCGGTGTGCGAGAGTCAGCATAGATTTCCTCAGGGATTTCAAACGTAGTCATAACCTCAGGTTTCTTTCCTCCTTTCTGTGGCTTCTTACCGTCTGCCATTTTCTTCAGTTGAGGAATTTGAACAATTGAGTTCTCTGAAGAAGTGTGCAGTTTTTCTTCGAGGAACGCTGCAAATGAGTTAAGTTGATGAGAACCTAGGGATTCAGCAGCGGACATGTGTACCTATGAACAGAGTATAGTTGCGAGGAATTTGGAGAGGTCATATGCTTCTCGTAAGGTTTTTCAAAAGAACAGGTTTTGAGGATTTTGACCAGATGAGCCTTGAGGAATTTCACTAAGCGTTCTTTGTCTTAGATTCGAGTTGTATAGATTGAGGATCCACACAATTGAGGAATCTTGAAGAAAATCATTGCTTAGAGAAACTAATCAAGAGATTTGAGGTGTTCATATGTGTGAAGATTTGAAGAATAAACACCTTTGAAGATTTTGAAGAAGATTTGAGAATCAAAGCGAGTAATAAAAGTAACTTTTAATTACCCGAAGTGAAGAAAACGACGAACCGAGAAGAACAGTCGGGAAGTTCGTCCGTTCAGATCTTCCACGCCCTAACTTGGCAGAGGAAGACAGCTACGGCGGCGGCGGAGTGAGGATTTCCGCGGTCGGCGCGAGTACGTCGGTGACGAGGTCGAGGCAGTGAAGCTTTTCCTCACCGGCGACGATGGAGTAGCGGCGGTGCTAGGGTTTGAGGAGCTCGAGCGGGAGAGAGAGGTCGAGCGGAGTAAAAGAAGTGAGGAAGGGGAGAGGGGTATTTATAGACACGGTGAAAAACGGATCGCCCGAAGATTTAGGACGAACATGCCCCTGACCATTTCCCTTCTCACGACATGTGTCACCCACGTACTGTGTAGTGGAGATCGTGTACGATCGTGGGTGAATAAAATAATGCATCGTGGGATGCGGAACGGTTTGAGCGGCAAAACCGAAGGTTTGGATAAGATCAGTTTTAAAGTTCCGTTCGCAATTTCTTCAGCTGTCAAGGACACAGTGAAGATTTTGAACGAGTTTCAAAATAGAACACACATGAAGAATTTGTGAATAGATTGGGTTGAGTATAGCATAGAGGGGGAAGGGTCCGATCACATTCACTTAGCAGAAAAAGCGACTTGAAGAAATAGCCATAAGTGAATGCTGTAGAGGACATAAACCCATATATATATATATAGCCAATGAAGAAAGATGACGGAAATAGTGAAGATTTTGCAAAGTTGAAGAATTTGAAAAACTGAAGAATTTCAAGACTGAGGAAAAACTCAAATTGAAGATTTTCAACTTTGGTGGTGGCGTGACCCATCAGATAAGAATGATGATTTCAGACACGCGTACAATTGTCGTAGGGTTACGAGAATCAAATTCTTCATTAATTTCTTCACACTAAGAGTGTTATTCTTCATTGATTGAAGAAAACGTTTCTTCATGTGTTGCACATCTAAGTCATCAATTTTGCATAAGTGTTAGGATGTGTGTCTTTTCAAAGAATGTTCAAGATTCTAAGATATTTAGCTCACACCGCAACTTGCTAAATCTCTTCTCATCCAAGGGCTTAGTGAAGATATCAGCTAGCTGTTCTTCGTCTTCACGTGCTCGATGGAGATGTCGCCTTCAACACATGATCACGAAGAAAATGATGACGAATTTGAATGTGCTTTGTCTTCGAGTGCTGAACTGGGTTGTGAGCAATCTTGATGGCACTCTCATTGTCACAATGAGAGGCACATTCTTCACGTTGATGCCATAGTCCTTGAGGTTTGCTTCATCCATAGCAATTGAGCACAACACGAGCCAGCAACAATGTATTCAGCTTCCGCAGAGAAGCGGTGATACGCAGTTCTGCTTTCTTCGAGGACCAACAGACCAAAGATCGTCCGAGGAAATGACAAGTACCAGATGTTGACTTGCGGTCCACACGATCGGCAGCATAGTCGAGTCGAATATCCAATGAGATCAAAAGTAGAGCCCTTGGGGTACCATAATCCTAGTGTTGGTGTGTGAGCTAGATATCAAGAATATGCTTCAAAGCCTTATGGTGTGATTCCTTCTGTGTAGCTTGAAATCGGGCACACATGCAAACACTAAGCATTATATCTGGCCTAGATGCACATAAGTACAATAAAGAACCAATCATGGAGCGGTATACCTTGTGATCAAGTCAATACCATTTTCATCGAAGGCATAGATGGCCATTTGTGGGCATAGGAATTTTGACACCTTTGCAATCTTGCATGCCAATTTCTTCAGACATCTTTGAGGTATTTCTCCGAGATATGAATATGCCATTGTGTTGTTGATTTAATTTGAAGACCTAAGAAGAATTTCAACTCTCCCATCATAGACATTTGATATTCTTCACTCATCATGTAGGCAAATTCATCACTATAACGTTGGTCAAGACAGCCAAAGATAATATCATCAACATATATTTGGCACACAAAAGTTCACCATCATAAGATTTAGTAAAGAGAGTAGGGTCGAGTGAACCGGTGTGAAGCCATTCTTCACGAAGAATTCCTTCAATGTATCATACCACGCTCGAGGGGCTTGCTTGAGGCCATAGAGGGCCTTATTGAGTCTCAAGACTTTGTCGATTCTTTGGATCTTCAAAACACGGGGGTTGAGCAACATATACTTCTTCCTCAAGCTTACCATTGAGGAATGCACTTTTCACATCCATTTGATATAAAGTGATATTGTGATGGTTAGCATAGGCGAGTAATATCTGAATAGACTCAAGTCTAGCGGCAGTGCAAAAGTTTCATCGAAATCAATTCCTTCAACTGCGTGTAGCCTTGAGCTACTAATCGTGCCTTATTCCTCACCACAAGACCATTTTCATCTTGCTTGTTGCGGTAGATCCACTTTGTTCCAATGATATTATGCTTGCGAGGATCTGGACGTTTGACCAGTTCCTGACATTGTTGAGCTCGAATCGATGTAATTCTTCTTGCATGGCCTGAATCCACTCCGGCTCGAAATGCTTCATCTACCTTAGTGGGCTCTGTGATAGAGACAAAAGCATAGTGCCCACAAAAGTTAGATAAATGTGAAGCTTTTGAGCGTGTGAGAGGACTCGCGCTTTAATATCATCGATGATCTTCTCCACTTGCACTTCTTTTGCAACGCGAGGATGAGCTGGTTGTCGTCGAGGAATTTGATCATTTTCCTTAGCACCATTTTCTTCAGCATTATCTTCAGGTGCATCAGCTCGACGTTCTTCGCGTTCAGGAATGAATTCTTCAGCAGTTTCTTGATGAGGAATGACATCCTCGGTTGCCTTGAACCTGATAGAATCCTCGGTGCTGGTTCGCTCTAACACGAAGGTAGGTGCTCTCTTTGCGAGCCATTAGTTTCATCGAACCGCACATCTACAAAGTCAACAATCTTGTGAAGAGTGATGTTGAAGACTCAGTAGGTGTGCGAGTCCTTTCCGTAACCAAGCATAAAACCTTCATGTGCTTTCGTGCAAATTTAGAGTTGTGATGAGGATCTCTAATCCAGCATTTAGCAATCAAGACTTTGAAATAACTTACATTAGGTTTCTTGTCGTTGAGGAGTTCATAGGCAGTCTTCTTGAAGAATTTGTGAAGATATACTGTTGATGATGTGGCACGCATGTCGATTGCTTCAATCCGAAGCGACTAGGCGTTTTGTATTCATCAAGCATAGTGCGAGCCATCTCAACAAGAGTTCTGTTCTTGAGCTCCACGACGCCATTTTGCTGAGGAGTATAAGGAGCAGATAATTCATGAGTAATACCAAGTTCATCAAGATAGTCATCAAGACCGGAATTCTTGAACTCAGTTCCATTGTCACTCCTGATGTGCTTGATCTTCACACCAAAGTTAGTTGAAGCCCTCGAGGAAAATCGTTTGAAGACTTCCTGCACTTGATTTTTGTAAGTAACAATGTGTACCCATGTGTAACGAGAGTAATCATCAACAATAACGAAGCCATATAGAGATGCATCATTGATGACAATGAGTAATGATTGGGACCAAAGAGGTCCATGTGAAGCAATTCAAGGGACGAGTAGTGGTCATGATAGTCTTCATTGGATGCTTGGCCTTGGTCATTTTTCCAGCTTCACAGTCCGCATAAGTGATCCTTGAGGAATTTGACATTCTCAATGCCAATGACATGCTTCTTCTTCATGGCGTGTGCAAATTCCTCATGTCTGCGTGACCAAGTCGCCGATGCCATAGCCAGCCTTACGAAGCTTTTGCAAGTAGACACACGGCTGGTTGTGGTCCTGTGGAAAAGTCAACAATGTACAAGTCTCCTCTCCTAAAGCCTTCAAGACTTTGGAATTGTCGACTTCCATAATCACAACACAACGATACTTGCCAAAGATAACAACCATATCAAGATCACAAAGCATTGAGATCGACATGAGGTTATATCCTAAGGACTCAACAAGCATGACTTTGTCCATGTGCATGTCCTTAGATATAGCAACCTTACCAAGACCCAATACCGACTTTTGCCTTTGTCGGCAAAGATGATATGCTTGGATGTGGCGGTGATAAGGGAGCATCCATCAATAGATTCTTATCACCACCATGTGATTTGTACATCCACTATCGAGAACCCACTCGGTGGCTTTGGGTTGATCATCCTGCAGATGAATTAGTGCAACTTACGATCTCATATACTTCATCGGTGAAGAATATGATATCAATTTCATCGATGAATTTCATCACCGATAATGAGATAAGCAAGATGAGGGCGTGTGAAATGAAGGTTCATTTCATCATGATTAGCCTGCGTCCTTTCGAGCATGTTTGTCGTGTCCCCAAAGAAATTCTTCAGACGTTAAGGCACGTCCGAGACCTGACCTGCGCAGAAGAGATTAGTTATTTTCTTCACCACCCACATCTCAAGGGGTGGCAAAGAGTTCATCATTCTGCGAGCACCATACGAGAAAGGTGGCATAGAAGCCAAACCATTTCGTTTCACATAAGAGGGGTTAGGGTAAGCATATGAATAAGCAGAGAAATTCTTTGAGGACTTATGAACATATTGGTTTGAAGAATAATGCACATATTCATAGCCCTTAGCTCTACCCTGCGAAACAGAGTTATTAGCACGATGATAATCATGTGAGGACTTTGATCCTTTTGAGGAATTTGATCCACGTGAGGAATTTGGTCCGTATGAGGACTTGGATCCATATGAAGAATTTGGTCCATATGAAGAATTTGATCCGGGGTTCCTATTCTTCACTGGTGGTGTCATGAGGACATTCACCTGAAGACTTTCAAGGCACTTCTTGGGAACCCAGATTTTCTTCATAGGGGAACCGTTCCTGCAGTTAGTGCCAACGTATCTAGCAAATACTTCACCATTCTGATTTTTGAACAGTTTATAGTTGGAGTCAAATGACTCATCAGCAGAATGAGGAAATTCGCATGTAAAGCCAGATAAGGTAGATGGATCAACTGGAGGTCCCTTTGCAGCAACCCATGAGGTTTTGGGATACTGCTCAGGCTTCCAGTATGTTCCATCGGCATTTAATTTCCTCTCAAAGGCGATACCCTCTTTCCTAGGGTTCCTGTTGAGGATCTGCTTTTAAGCACATCACAAAGAGTCGATGCCCTTTGAGGCTTTTGTACATGCCTGTCATGTACAATTCCTTCAACCCTGCATCGTCAAGTGATACTAGCAATGTCCTCGATGAGGAATTAGTGATAGCGAGGCAGGTGAAGAATTTGTAACAGTTGAAGCATTTGAACATTCAGTGAAGAATTAGCGATTCACGCTCAATGCACTTTAAGCATGGAGGAACAAATTCTTCTTGAGAAGCGCTGATTTGTTGAGCAAGTAATGAATTGCGCTCCTTCTGAAGATCTTCATAACTCACTCTTAGCTTCTCAAGATCTTGCTTTCTTTGAAGAAATTCATAAGAAAGTTTCTCATGATCAGATAAGAGAGTGTTATGATGACCTTGAAGGCTGTCAAGCCTAGACTGAAGTCTCTGAAGATTTTCAGTCCGGGCTTTAGTGCGATCCATTTCTTCACCCAACATATCATCACTTTTGTCTAGCATGTTTTGAACCTTTTCAAAAGCCCTTTGTTGTTTTATAGCAATCTTAGCAAGTTTAGAGTAGCTGGGCTTGAGATCCTCATCAGATTCATTTTCACTAGATTCAGAGGAGGTGAAATTCAGTACCTTGGCTCCTTTTGCCATGAAGCAATAGGTGGGAGCGCAGTCATCATCATCCTCATCGGGCTTGTCGGCGAGTCGGTTTCTTGATGTTGAAGATGGACTTGCTAACAAAAGCGATAGCAAGAGCCGACTAGCCACACCAGATTCGGATTCTTCGACTCCTCCTCTTCCTCATGTTCCTCGATTCAGCTTGAGTCCATTTCCTTGCCAATGAATGCCCGAGCCTTTTGGAGCTGCTCTTCTTGTGAGAAGAAGGCTTTGAGGATTTTGATGATGAAGATTTCGATGATTTCTTCTTCTTCTTGGCGTCATCGAACTGTAATCCTTGTGTTTCTTCTTCTTTAATTCCTTTTCCCACGAGGACAATCTTGGATGTAGTGACCAGGTTTCTTGCATTTGTGACAAAGCCTTCTCTTATAGTCACTAGATGAGGAATCACTGCTTCTTGAGGATTTTCCAAAGCGACCACGTCTTGAGAATTTCTGGAGTTTCTTCACGAGCAGTGCTAGCTCCTGGCCTAATTCTTCAGGATCTCCAAGGCTACTACCAGAGTCTTCACACTCAGATTCGGACACAGCCTTGGCCTTCAGGGCACGTGTTTTTCTATAGCCAGAACCATAGAGATCTCTCTTTTCAGCAACTGGAACTCATGAGTATTTAGCCTTTCGAGGATATCGGCGGGATCAAGAGACTTGTAGTCAGCATGTTCTTGAATCATCAGTGCCAGAGTATCAAATGAAGAATCAAGCGATCTTAACAATTTCTTCACCACCTCATGGTCGGTGATGTCAGTGGCGCCAAGTGCTTGAAGCTCATTTGAGATGTCAGTGAGGCGATCGAAGGTTTGTTGAACATTTTCGTTGTCGAGTCTTTTGAAGCGGTTGAAGAGATTCCGAAGAACATCAACTCGAGAGTCACGCTGAGTTGAGACACCTTCATTTACTTTGGACAGCTTGTCCCGGATGAGCTTGGCAGATTCCAAAGCACTCACTCTTCCATATTGACCTTTTCTCGATGGCCACATATGATATTCTTCGCTTGAGAATAGAGTTGCTTGAATCTCTTCACATCAGCAGCATTCGAGAAGGTGTGACCGAGGAACACCATTTTCCACAACATACCGTAGATCGTTGTCAATTGCTTCAAGATGCATTCGCATTTTGTTCTTCCAATGAGGGTAGTCCGTCCCATCAAAGGTAGGACACCCTGCTGAGACCTTGATCATACCTGCGGTCGACATAACTAAAACTCCGGTGGTTAAACCAAAATCACACGTAACAAGGGAGTACCTTGCTCGATACCAATTGAAAGTCGTTATATCGACTAGAGGGGGTGAATAGGCGATTTTATGAATTATTCATCGAGGAATTTTCGGTGAGGAAATTCCTTAGCGAAGAACTACTTGCAGCGGAATAAGTACTCGAAGTAAGCATAACAGAATACACGCATAGTTATCATGATGAAATGAAAACAATCACAGAGTACGTAAAGCGTAATCACGAGGATAACACAAGATGAAGACAAACAGATGAAGAAATTGAACTGAGGAAATTGAGAAAGTCTTGATCAAAGTCTTCAAACACAGATATGAACAAACACTCAACACAAGAATGAGGAAATAAAAGGGTTGAGGAAATAGAACCAGTTAGGTTGGTGAAGACAATGATTTGGTAGACCAGTTCCAACTCTTGTCTCGGTTATACGTCTGGTTGGAGCGGCTGAGTATTTAAACTCGAGGACACACAGTCCGGACACCCGATCGCTGAGCACGCAGCTCAGACACCAAGTCCTCACCGTATTCTCCTTGAACTAAGGTCACACAGACTCGTCCAATCACTCGTGGTAAGTCTTGAGCGACTTCCAAACCTTCACAGACTTGGTCACTCGGCGATCCACAATTCCTCTTGGATGCTCTAGACCATGACGCCTAACCGTCTGGAAGAAGCACAGTCTTCAAAGGTAACAAGCATCGGATCCACGCAGGATCAATTTCTTCATGATGCTCAATCACTTTGGGTTTGTAGGGTTTGGTTTTGGGTTTTCCTCACTTGATGATTTTCGCTCAAAGTCCTCGGAGGATGGGTTGCTCTCAAATGACAAGTGTCAAGTTCTCTCGAGCAGCCAACCAGCTAGTGGTTGTAGGGGCGGCTATTTATAGCCTAGGGAGCAGCCCGACATGATAAGACATAAATGCCCTTCAATGATATGACCGTTAGGTGGATAAGATATTTTGGGACAGGTGGCGCAAGAAGACAAGAACGGATCGGAAATTTGACTCTCAAATTCCTCGGGGCTATCATGTTCCTCATTGTGTAGGCAATCCATTGGCGAATTCCTAACTCCTCGGTCGAACAAATTCCTCACCACGGAAGAACTTCGTCTCATCCTGAAGAAATTGACTGAACTGTATGAGATTTCCAAAGGCTTCACTCGAAGGGATTGGTAGGTGTAGGATTTTGAGTTGAGCATCACATGGAAATTTTTCCTTAGTATTTCCTCGACCCCCTTTAACAGTACGGTGTTTCCTATGACTCAAGAAAGAGAAAATGAAACTACGAAAACAAAAGTCTTCACGCTTCATGTTCCTCAAATGAATACCAAGTCTTCAAGGTCACACCAATTTCTTCACTTTCAAAGTCTTCAGAAAGTCTTCAGAATATCAAAGTCTTCAGATGAAGAACTTCATTTTTAGGGGTCGACTTTCTCTGTAAATATCAAACTCCTCATAGACTTATAGACCTGTGTACACTCACAAACGCATTAGTTACTTAACCTATAAGTCTTCAATACACCAAAATCACTAAGGGGCACTAGATGCACTTACACTTTCTAGAGTTCCAATCATAAGTGCATATAATTCCAAGTAAGGGATGATATGTTAGCCTATGCCTCTCCCTCAAATAGAATTGCAATTGTGATTACCGGTCTAGTAACATAGTCAATTGCTTAGGGACAATTTCACAACTCCTACCACCACTTTTCCACACTCGCTATATTTACTTTAGTTGTGTCTTTATCTAAACAGCCCCTAGTTTATGTTTACGCTCTCTTATTTTCTTGCTAGCCTTTCCTGTAACACCTACAAAGTACTTCTAGTTTCATACTTGTTCTAGGTAAAGTAAACGTCAAGCGTGCGTAGAGTTGTATCGGTGGTCGATAGAACTTGAGGGAATATTTGTTCTACCTTTAGCTCCTCGTTGGGTTCGACACTCTTACTTAACGAAAACTGTTGCGATCCCCTATACTTGTGGGTTATCAGTAAGCGGCACTCACACCCCGTCAACTAAGCTCTTTTCTGGCGCCGTTGCCGGGGAGTTGAGTGCTTGAAGGTATATCTTTAGATCTTGCAATCGAATCTTTTTGTTTCTTGTTTTAGCACTAGTTTAGTTTATAAAAGAAAACTACAAAAAATGGAATTGAGTTTGTCTCATACGCTTCACCTTTTTAATATGTTTCGTCAGTATGATGGAAAAGAAAATTGTGCCAAAGTGTTAGAAGAAGAATGCATTAAAATGTTTGGCACTAAATCTTTGAATGATGAGCATGATTGCAATGTTGTTAGTATGAACTCCTTGAATATCCATAGTACTAATGATGATTGCACTAGTCATGATGAAAATATCTCCTATAAGCATGTCAATTTTTGTGGAGTGTATTGGGTTTGCAAGTACACACCAAATAGAGAAGATAGATATTGCAAGAGGCATAAGCATTTAGAAACTAAATGGTTGCAAGAAAGGCTAGATGCGTGTGCTGAAAATTTAAACTTTCTTAGCCATACTTGTGAACATTGCAATGAACGTGATCATTTCAGTACCCAATGCAAATTATTTCATGATCGTATCGTGTCCAAAAATTGTGATGACTTGATTTCCCTTGCACATCATAATGAACTTAGTTTGTTCTTGGGTTATGAAGAAGTGAAACGTATAACTAATGATATTCCAGAATTCGCCCTTGATAGAGTTCTTCATTTTGATCTAGAGGAAAATTATATATATTGCGCGGTGAATTGCATTGAAAATCCTTATGTTGCCAATTACATAAATAAAAGAAAATAAATAGAGGATGAAGAGAATACTAATGAAAGGGAAGAGACTTCCCAATATCCTCCTATTATTTCTTTTGATGAATCAGGTAACGAGGAGGAGCCTTATATTCAACCAATCTCATTAATAAGGAGCTCCAAAAAGAGGATTGAACCCACACATGATGTGGTGAAGAAGAAGAAAAGGAAAAGTAAGGGAGGTAAAAAGATATCTCTCCCAAATAATGTTGCTCCTATTATTGTTGTGCCTCATGAAAATGAATCAAAAATAATTATGGAAGATGATGCACTTGATGATGATCTCGTTATGCCTTTTGCTTGTTGTGATGATTATGATTGGGAAGATAATGATACTTCTTATGATCTTGTAAATATTTTTGGCACTTGCTTGGAAGAATATGATAATTGCTATACTATTGGTGCTATCCATACTATTAATGATGAGAGTGATTATGCTTATGATATGAAAAGGCCCAAGCTTGGGGATGCTATGTTTGATGAAAATGATGTTTTTGAGAATATATTTGCTGAAATTAATGTTTGTCCCAAGCTTGGGGAGGATAAGTTTAATGAAGATGATATTTTTAGTCTCCCAAGTTTTGATATGCAAATTTATAATAATGATAGCATGCCTCTTACTTATGATGATTATATTGATGAAAGTGGGTTTGTAAGAGTGTCAACTTTAGGAAGTAGTGATCCCACAATATTGGAGGATGTTGAATCTTATTGTGATAATTATGAAAGTGGATTGGGAGAGGTCATGACTTTATTTAGTAATGATTCCACTATCTTGGAAGAGGTTTCAATCGATTAGATGAGAACAAAGTTGCTACTTATGATGATTATTGTGATGAAACTTATGCTATAAAAAGTAGTGATGATTATATTTATAAAACTTGTCATGATTATGATTACCATTTTTCTGAACATTACTCTTTTTATGTGGAAACAATTTATAGTATTCAAGTCATGTGGAGAGTAGTAAAATTTTGCTTATGTGGAGAGTAGTAAAATTTCTATGCAAGTAGATCATGAAAAGAATGATTTAGGTGCTGGTTATATTGTTGAATTCATTCATGATGCTACTGAAAGTTATTATGATGGAGGAATATATGCTTGTAGGAATTGCAATAATATCATGTTTCCTCTCTATGTGCTTAAAATTTTGAAGTTATGCTTGTTTTGCCTTCCTATGCTAGTTGATTATTGTTCCCATAAGTTGTTTGCTCACAAAAGCCCTATGCATAGGAAGTGGGTTAGACTTAAATGTGCTATTCATATTCTTCATGATGCTCTCTTTATGTTTCAATTCTTATCTTTTATGGGAGCATCATTAAAAACATCATGCCTAGCTAGGGGCGTTAAACGATAGCGCTTGTTGGGAGGCAACCCAATTTTATTTTAGTTTTTTACTTTTTGGTTCTGTTTAGGAATAAATAATCCATCTAGCTTCTGTTTATATGTGGTTTTTTGTTTTAATTAGTGTTTGTGCCAAGTAGAACCTTTGGGAAGACTTGGGTGAAGTCTTTATGATCATGCTGTAAAAAACAGAAACTTTAGCGCTCACGAGATTAGCTAAAACTTTTTACTAGAGAGCGATATTTAGTTGATTCTTTTTTCAGATGATTAATAGACAAATTTTTCAGGTCCACCAATTTATTTTAGAATTTTTGGAGTTCCAGAAGTTTGCGTTAGTTACAGATTACTACAGACTGTTCTGTTTTTGACAGATTCTGTTTTCATTGTGTTGCTTGCTTATTTTGATGAATCTATGGCTAGTAAAATATTTTATAAACCATAGAGAAGTTGGAATATAGTAGGTTTAACACCAATATAAAAATAGAATGAGTTCATTACAGTAACATGAAGTGGTGTTTTGTTTTCTTTCGCTAACGGAGCTTACGAGTTTTTCTGTTAAGTTTTGTGTTGTGAAGTTTTCAAGTTTTGGGTAAAGATTCGATGGACTATGGAATAAGGAGTGGCAAGAGCCTAAGATTGGGGATGCCCAAGGCACCCCAAGGTAATATTCAAGGATAACCAAGCGTCTAAGCTTGGGGATACCTCAGAAGGCATCCCCTCTTTCGTCTTCGTTCATCGGTAACTTTACTTGGAGCTATATGATATGTGTTTTGCTTGGAGCGTCATTTTATTTTCTTTAACTTTGCTTGATGTTTGAGTAAATTACCAAGATCTTAAATTCTTAAATGAGGGAGAGTCTTCACATAGTTGCATAATTATTCGACTACTCATTGATCTTCACTTGTATCTTTTAGAGTAGTTTCTTGTTTGCTCTAGTGCTTCACTTATATCTTTTAGAGCACGATGGTGGTTTTGTTTTATAAAAACTATTATTCTCTCATGCTTCACTTATATTATTTTGAGAGCCTTAAGCAGCATGGTAATTTGCTTAACCGTAATATGCTAGGTATTAAAGACTAGTAAAAACTTTCTTATGAGTGTGTTGAATACTAAGAGAAGTTTGATGCTTGATGATTGTTTTGAGATATGGAGGTAGTGATATTAAAGTTGTGCTAGTTGAGTAGTTGTGAATTTGAGAAATACTTGTGTTGAAGTTTGCAAGTCCTGTAGCATGCACGTATGGTAAACGTTATGTAACAAATTTGAAACATGAGGTGTTCTTTGATTGTCCTCCTTATGAGTGGCGGTCGGGGACGAGCGATGGTCTTTTCCTGCCAATCTATCCCCCTAGGAGCATGCGCGTAGTGCTTGGTTTTTGATGACTTGTAGATTTTTGCAATAAGTATGTGAGTTCTTTATGACTAACGTTGAGTCCATGGATTATACACACTCTCACCTTTCCACCATTGCTAGCCTCTTGATGCTGCATTGCCCTTTCTCACATTGAGAGTTGGTGCAAACTTTGCGGTGCATCCAAACCCGTGATATGATCGCTCTTTCACACATAAACCTCCTTATATCTTCCTCAAAACAGCCACCATACCTACCTATTATGGCATTTCCATAGCCATTCCGAGATATATTGCCATGCAACTTTCCACCATTCCGTTTATCATGACACATTCATCATTGTCATATTGCTAGCATGATCATGTAGTTGACATAGTATTTGTGGCAAAGCCACCATTCATAATTCTTTCATACATGTCACTCTTGGTTCATTGCATATCCGGTGCACATCACGAGGCATTCATATAGAGTCATACTTTGTTCTAGTATCGAGTTGTAACCATTGAGTTGTAAATAAATAGAAGTGTGATGATCATCATTTTCTAGAGCATTGTCCCAAGTGAGGAATAAAAAAATAAAAAAAGAGAGAAATGCCATAAAAAAATGAGAAGGCCCAAAAAAATGAGAGAAAAATAGAGAAGGGACAATGCTACTATCCTTTGCCACACTTGTGCTTCAAAGTAGCACCATAATCTTCATGATAGAGAGTCTCTTGTTTTGTCACTTTCATATACTAGTGGGATTTTTTTCATTATAGAACTTGGCTTGTATATTCCAACAATGGGCCTCCTCAAGTGCCCTATGTCTTCGTGAGCAAGCAAGCTGGATGCACACCCACTTAGTTTCTTTTGTTGAGCTTTCATACATTTATAGCTCTAGTGCATCCGTTGCGTGGCAATCCCTACTCCTTGCATTAACATCAATCGATGGGCATATCCATAGCTCATTGATTAGCCTCGTTGATGTGAGACTTTCTCCTTTTTTGTCTTCTCCACATAACCCCCATCATCATATTCTATTCCACCCATAGTGCTATGTCCATGGCTCATGCTCATATATTGCGTGAAGGTTTATAAGTTTAAGATTACTAAAGTATGAAACAATTGCTTGGCTTGTCATCGGGGTTGTGCATGATGAGAGCATTCCTGTGTGATGAAAATGGAGCATGACTAAACTATATGATTTTGTAGGGATGAACTTTCTTTGGCCATGTTATTTTGAGAGGACATAATTGCTTAGTTAGTATGCTTGAAGTATTATTACTTTTATGTCAATATGAACTTTTATCTTGAATCTTTCGGATCTGAATATCCATACCATAATTAAGAAGAATTACATTGAAATTATGCCAAGTAGCATTCCACATCAAAAATTCTGTTTTTATCATTTACCTACTCGAGGACGAGCAGGAATTAAGCTTGGGGATGCTCATACGTCTCCAACGTATCTATAATTTTTGATTGTTCCATGCTATTTTATTATCTATCTTGGATGTTTATGGGCTTTATTTTGCACTTTTATATTATTTTTGGGACTAACCTATTGACCCGAGCCCAAGCAGTTCTGTTTTTTTCCTTGTTTGATGTTTGAAGAAAGGAATATCAAACAGAGTCGAAACGGAATGAAACCTTCTGGAGAAGTTATTTTTGGAAGGAAAGCAACCTGGGAGACTTGGAGTCCACGTCAAGAAAGAAACGAGGAAGGCACGAGGCAGAGTGGCGCGCCCACCCCCCTGGGGGCGCCCTCCACCCTCGTGGGCCCCTCGTGGCTCCCCTGGCGTACTTCTTCCGCCTATATATCTCCATATACCCTAAAAACTTCGGGGAACATAATAGATCTGGAGTTCCGCCGCCGCAAGCCTCTGTAGCCACCAAAAACCTCTCGGGACCTTTGTTAGGCACCTGCGGGAGGGGATCACTCACCGGTGGCCATCTTCATCATCCTGGCGCTCTCCATGACGAGGAGGGAGTAGTTCACCCTCGGGGCTGAGGGTATGTACCAGTAGCTATGTGTTTGATCTCTCTCTCGTGTTCTTGATTTGGCACAATCTTGATGTATCGCGAGCTTTGCTATTATAGTTGGATCTTATGTTGCTTCTCCCCCTCTACTCTCTTGTAATGGATTGAGTTTTCCCTCTGAGGTTATCTTATCAGATTGAGTCTTTAATGATTTGAGAACACTTGATGTATGTCTTGTCTTTCGTATCTGTGGTGACAATGGGATATCACGTGATTCACTTGATGTATGTTTTGGTGATGAACTTGCGGGTTCCGCCCATGAACCTATGCATAGGGGTTGGCACACGTTTTCGTCTTGATTCTCCGGTAGAAACTTTAGGGCACTCTTTGAGGTTCTATGTGTTGGTTGAATAGATGAATCTGAGATTGTGTGATGCATATTGTATAATCATACCCACGGATGCTTGAGGTGACATTGGAGTATCTAGGTGACATTAGGGTTTTGGTTGATTTGTGTCTTAAGGTGTTATTCTAGTCCAAATTCTAGGGCTGTTTGTGACACTTATAGGAATAGCCCAACGGATTGATTGGAAAGAATAACTTTGAGGTGGTTTCGTACCCTACCATAATCTCTTCGTTTGTTCTCCGCTATTAGTGACTTTGAAGTGACTCTTTGTTGCATGATGAGGGATAGTTATATGATCCATTTATGTTATTATTGTTGAGAGAACTTGCACTAGTGAAAGTATGAACCCTAGGCCTTGTTTCCTGGCATTGCAATACCGTTTACGCTCACTTTTATCATTGGTTACCTTGCTGTTTTTATATTTTCAGATTACAAATACCTATATCTACCATCCATATTGCACTTGTATCACCATCTCTTCGCCGAACTAGTGCACCTATACAATTTACCATTGTATTCGGTGTGTTGAGGACACAAGAGACTCTTTGTTGTTTGGTTGCAGGGTTGCTTGAGAGAGACCATCTTCATCCTACGCCTCCCACGGATTGAAAAACCTTAGGTCATCAACTTGAGGGAAATTTGCTACTGTCCTACAAACCTCTGCACTTGGAGGCCCAACAACGTCTACAAGAAGAAGGTTGCGTAGTAGACATCATTGGCCGTAGGGCGGTTGAATTTGGGATTTGGGGGGAATTTTCTTGGGGGGATATTCGTGCGGTGGGCGGGGGGAGTTTGGTGCATGGTCGGTTTCTCCAAGTGCTGTCCCACGTGTCAGTGAAGAGGCAAGCTGAAGCGCGTTGATTTGCTAGTCGTGCCACAGTGCTAACGCCACGCTGGGCACACTGAAATCGACCGTGTCCAACGACGATGAGTGTGTCGCTCACCGTGGTCGCCGTGTCCAGAGGCGGTGCTGGAGCTGCGCCATGTTGCTGGCCCCCACGACCCACAAAAACGGTTGCCGGTGGCGAGGAGGTCGTGGGCCAGCTCCTCCATTGGACTAGTTTGCGCCACATCGTCCCGACAGGTGTGCCCCACATGTCGGTTTCCCTGTTTTCCGGCCATATTCGAGCATCAGTGCTCCGCGTTGCGCATTAGGTGCATAACAGGTGGTTTTTGTGCCTTGGTTCAAATGTGGTACAATACCAAGTTGTTACCCTAGCACCAAGTGTGGTGGTTTTGGGTATGGTACCACCCTTTTCCTTTTCAAGTAGTGAAGCGTAACACTTGATTAAGTAGCCAGATGGTGTGTTAAATGTAGGTGTCCGACTATTTGAAAGAATAATTGAGGTGTGCCTGGTCCGTGCCCGCATTTAGGGTCCAACTTACCATGTTTCGGCAGTAGTAACTATACTAGTCCCTGCGTACTCCCTCTATTTTTATTTACTCCGCATTTTAGAATTGCTCAAAGTCAAAATTTGTAAACTTTGACAAAGTTTATAGACAGAAATAGTGACATATACAATAACAAATCAATACCATTAGATTCATTATTGAATATACTTTCACATCATATAGATTTGCTATTGTAAATGTTCGTATTTCCACTCTTACTAGCAAGATTCCCGTGCGTTGCACGTAACATCAAGATGCATTTGTATGACTAGTTTATCTTGTGAGAGAAAAGGATGAACGAGGGAAGGCCTTATTTGCAAATGTGGAGAGGTGTGTGGGTAACTTTTTGCAAAATTGCCATAATTTCCTTCCTATCCGTCAGATATAAATCATACGGCCTATATTGTAGGATGGCAGACACACCATCATCACCAACTCTGTTTTTATAAGAGTCCGTCCGATATATATCTGACGGATAGGAAGGAAACTATGAGAATTTACCCGCACTCCTCTCCACATTTGCAGATAAGGCCTTCACTTGTTCATCCTTTTCTCCCACAAGATCGATGTTCCGTGCAACACATGGACATCTTGCTAGTTTTCTATAAATTTGGTCAAATTTTATGAAGTTTGACTTCAGTCAAACCTAATATGCAGAGTAAATAAAAACAGAGTGTCGGTGGGAACAAAACCTATGGGATCACAAGGATCCCTACTGCGGTTGCGGGGAACGGGGTTGAGAGAAGAGCGGATCTGACAGAGAGTACACGGTTCATTTATCCAGGTTCGGGCCGCGAGGATGCATAAAACCCTAGTCCTGCTTTGGTGGATGTATTCTGAGTTCTTGAGCTAGCTACGGGGTGTAACGAGCTCCAAAAAGCCGAATCCTTCTCCTGGTCGCCTCGGGCCTCCTTTTATAGGAAAAGGGGTGGCCACAGTGGCAAGCAGGAGGTGGAAAGGGTACTGTGCCGTGAGGTTATCCCTCGTGTTACAGGACAAGATGCATTTAATGCGAGGCTTAGGTGTCCCTTCGCTTTATCGGGGACGGGAGCGAGGCCCGTCCCATCCGTCGCCGCTCCTCCTTGCCCGACACGCGCATACAGCCAGCGATGCATGCGGTGCCATGTAGGCAGGCAGGCAGCTGAGGTGGCGCGGTGGTGGAGCCTCCAGGAAGGTTTGCATGTTGCCACACAGGTGCCTGCCCAACTGGTTGGGGCGGCGGCTGCATGTGAACGGCGGTGGAAACTTGGTTGGTGCAGGCCCGACAGTGGCCCTGCTGGCACGCTTGGCGAGGGCCTTGCCCGGTGGCTCGGCAAGGGTCTTGCCGTGGCGCACGGGCGTCCCTGGCAAGGATCTTGCCGGGGGTCTTGTTGGTTTCTTCGGTGAGGATGATTGCCTTCCTATCCTCACTTGATCTTGACTATTCTTTGTCTTCACAAAGATCTGCATGCCACCACGGAGGTGCCTCCCGAGCCCTGTCCCAATGCGTTCGTCGAGCGTTGGTGGTCTCAAGGGTGGCTCACTCGGCTGGCGTGGGCGAGCTGCCCCGGCAACGGTCTTGCCGAGGCCACTGAGGCTGCCCCGTCAAGGGTCCTTGCCGGGGAAACCTGCTTCACCCATCTGATCCTTGTGGCCTTGGTCCTTATCGTTGCTTTATTCGTCTTGTCCCTTGGTCTTACCTTGGCTCACCTCCCTTGCTCTGCTTGGTGCGACCATGGGCGCGGCTCTGACTACCCATGCATGGGTATAGGGGAACAAAAAGTGCACCCTCTATTTGTATACCGACAGGAGCCCCCGGGCCTGGGCCACACATAAGCGTGACACGTTGTTGGGCTAGGCCCAGAACGGTGCTCGGGCAGGTAGGGTGGCTTTTACTGCGGTAAAACTTTTTGTGCACTCTGCTTCCCACGACCCGCGCGTGCGGTGCGGCGTGGAGGGGCGTGCGTGATGTGGGCGGCATGCATGGGGCGGTTTCCGCACGCATGCGTCACGTCGTAGTGAAGAGGCGGCCCACGCCTTACTTGTATAAAGAGGGAGGCGTGGAGGCGCGGCTCATCTACTGAACAGGGTTGGGGCGCGGTCTTCAAGGCGTCCACTCCCCATGACCACGGGGTGGGGAGAGGTCGCTTCGCCTGTCCCCTCGGTTCTGCACGTCCGCCACGCGTCCCCCATGCACTTGGGGTCTCAAGCGGCGGGGGCGGGAAATCGAGCCGTCGCTGGTTGGGGCAGCGGGTCAGTCCCGATTCCGTGCGCCTCTGGTGGCTGGATTGGTCGAACGGGGCGGCCGAGCCCCCGACTCCGCCTCTTTATAAAAAGGGAAGGGGAGCGGCATTCCACATTCTTCCATCATCCATCTTCTTCTTCTTCTCTGCTTCTTTCTCCCTCTTGCTATGACGAGAGGAGGCGCGGGTTCTTCGATGTTGGCGGCGAGGGTCGAAGCTCGTCAGCGCGTCCCTCCAACTCCTGAGCGCGAGGCGGTGGGGCCGGCTACGAGAGGGAGAGGTAGGGGGCGCGGTCGAGGTCGTGGTGGTGGTCGGGGCAGAGGAGGTCGAGGCGGAGCGGTGGCTGTGCTTCCGCAAACGGTGTCTCCTGTGATGGAGGGCCACGTCGGGGACCAGCCTCGTGAATTCTTCATCAGGCTGCGCCGACCATCGTGCCGTCGTCTTCGCCTCCCCACCCCCTTTGCTGCGGAGATGGAGCTCGACCCGCCCCAGACCCTCAAATTGCAGATGAGGGGATGCGGGATCACTGGCACGCGGGTCCGCGTCGACTTCCCTGCTCCTCATGTGATGTACCTCCGTCGGGGATGGAAAATGTTTGCTCGTATCCATAGCCTAACGGTGGGGCTCGTCCTTTTCTTCAAGTTAATGGAGGGTGGCGTGCTCTCCGTCAAGGTCTTTGGAGATCTTGGAACTCACCTGAAGTGCTGCGTGGAGAGCTCCTCCGATGATGAAGATTCCTCCTCGAGCAGGAGTGACGAGGAGGACAACGGCAGCGACGTCGAGGCCAGCGGGCGGCAGGATGATGGGTCCAACAATGCGTCGGGCGCCGCTCCGGGCGGCACCAACGACCCCATCATCCATGTCGCCGGCTCCTCGAACTTCTCGGGGTCGTCTCCTTGGGCGGCTGGCGTTGGGAGGCTGCGGAAGAGGAAGAGGGCAGGCGGCAAGGCCGTCAAGTCGGAGTACGCGGGCACCGAAGCCTTCGTCGCATACTGACGTCTTGCCGCCTCGTCTTCGAGCTCTGCCTCCGGCGCCGCCATCACCATCCAGCCCTTGGACGGCCACCAAGATGTTCTCTTGGTGTCTTCTGCCACTCGTAGCTCGCCTAGGCGCCCCTTTTTCCCTCCTTCTTTTCTTGTTCCATTTCCTGAGGAGAGGGACAAGAAAGGGATTACGGGCACCTTATCTCTTTTTAGTTTGTAAGCCTTCGGGCCTTAGTAGAATGTAAAGCTTGTAATCCCATTGCTCATGTTTTTCATTTCGTATGAACTGTACCTGTACGGGATGTTTTTTTAATGAAAAAGGGATGTTTGCCGGGATTTTCATTCGTGGGTAGAACCCACGACAAGGAATGAATCCTCGTTATCCTTAAGATAAACGTTTTTTTTGCCCGGCAACAAACCTTGCCACCCCCCCACTTCACTCAACCTTTCTCACGCCCTTGGTGGAGGCAGGGATGAGGTGGTCCTAGGCTCCTTGTTTTATTTCCTTGCTGTCGCGACTACGACCAAATTCGGTCCCAGGAGACGAATCCTAGGGTCCGGAATGAGGGGAGCACGGTAGCCTAAGGATAAAACGAGGTTTCACATCCCTCAGTCCATAACGAAACACATGATAAGGGATAGAGAACTTATCTGAATCTGCAGCCCCCAGCAACTTTGGCTTGCCGCGGGTGGATCTTCGCCCTTGTAGCCCCCCGGCAGTATTGGCTTGTCGGGACCTGTACGCCGGTCCATCCCCTTTCTTCCAAAGCAGCTTGGCAAGGATATTCATGTGTCCTACGAACCAAAGAAGATAGAGAAGAACAGAGAGACGCGCACTCAACCGCTAAGCTAGGGGTTAGCCGCTGCTAAGCACTACCGACCCTAACCAAGGACGAGACTCAACCTAGTATGCATGCTATAACTTAGGGAACCAGTGCTTCGTTTATTTATGCTCAGGGTCTCCGCCTGGCTTTGTACAAAGGGTAACATGCCTTGCTGGCAAGGCTTGTACAAAAGGGTAGCTTGCCGGGAGGCCCGGCAAGCCGCGCCTTATGGGTAAAACTTGCGGAGATGCTCGATGTTCCAGGAGTTGCTCACTGGAATGGCATCTTCGGTCTTCGGCCGGACTGCGCCGGGCCTGGTGACTCGTGTTACCCGATAAGGGCCTTCCCACTTTGGCGTCAACTTGTTGGAATTCTTGTCCGACTGAACGTGCCGAAGAACAAGGTCGCCTTCCTCAAAGCTCCGAGCATGAACCTTGCGGCTATGGTAGCGGCGCAAGGCTTGCTGGTAGCGTGCTGCTCTCACAGCCACCCGGAGACGATCTTCCTCAAGGAGCGTCGCGTCATCTTGCCGCAATCGCTCTTGCTCAAGATCATCATAGCGAGCACTTTCGAGGTGACCCGTATATGAGTTCCGTGGGAGAACTGCTTCGCCCGTAAACCGAGGCAAAGGGTGTCCGGCGGTGGCTCGATTTGGCGTCGTTCGATCGACCAAAGTGTTGGGGAACGTTGCAGAAAATTAAAATTTTCCCACGGTTTCACCAAGATCCATCTATGAGTTCATCTAGCAACGAGTATTCAGATTGGATAGCATCTACATACCACTTTGTAGATCGCAAAGCAGGCGTCGGAGTGAGCGTGGATGAGGTAGTCGTGCTTGCCGCGATCCAATTCACCGATGATCTAGTGCCGAACGGACGGCACCTCCGCGTTCAACACACGTGCGGTCAGCGTAACGTCTCCTTCTTCTTGATCCAGCAAGGTGAAGGAGAGGTTGAGGAAGATGGCTCCAGCAGCAGCACGACGCGTGGTGATGGTGGAACTTGCAATACTCGGCGAGGCTTCACCGTGCACTACGGAGGAGGAGGATGTGTTGGAGAGGGAGAGGAGGCGTCCAGGGCAAAGGTGCTGCTGCCCCTCCCTCCCCCTTTATATAGGTGCCAAGGAGGGGAGGCGAGCCTGCCCCTCCTCCAAGGGAGGGTGCGGCCAAGAGGGAGGTGTCCACCCTCCCAAGGCACCTCTGAGGTGCCTTCCCCTCATGGACTCTCCTTTTTCCACCCTAGGCGCATGGGCCCCTTGGGGCTGGTTCCCTTGGCCCATGTGGGCCTAGGCGCACCACCTAGGGCCCATGTGGCCCCACAGGGCTGGTGGCCCCACTTGGTGGACCCGGGACCCCTCCGGTGGTCCCAGACAATAACGATATCACCAAACTTGTCCCGATGGCGAAAACAGCACTTCCTATATATAATTCTTTACCTCCGACCATTCCGAACTCCTCGTGGCGTCCGTGATCTCATCCGGACTCGAACAACATTCGGGTTACTGCACATACATATTCCTATAACCCTAGCGCTATCAACCTTAAGTGTGTAGACCCTACGGGTTCGGAGACATGAACATGACCGAGACGGCTCTCGGGCAATAACCAACAGCGGATCTGGATACCCATGTTGGCTCCTACATGCTCCACGATGATCTCATCGGATGAACCACGATGTCAAGGATTCAATTAATCCCGTATACGATTCCCTTTGTCAATCGGTATTTTACTTGCCCGAGATTCGATCGTCGGTATACCAATACCTCGTTCAATCTCGTTACGCAAGTCACTTTTCTCGTCTGCGTAATGCATGATCCGTGATCAAACACTTTGATCACATTGAGCTCATTGTGATGATGCATTACCGAGAGGGCCCGGTGATACCTCTCCGTCAAGCGGAGTGACAAATCCCGCTCGATCCATTTCAACCCAAGACACTTTCGGAGATACCCGTAGCATACCTTTATAGTCACCCGATTCGTTGTGACGTTTGGCACACCAAAGCACTCCTACGGTATCCGGGAGTTACACGATCTCATGGTCTAAGGAAAGGATACTTGACATTGGAAAACTCTAGCAAGCGAACTATGCGATCTTATGCTATGTTTTAGGATTGGGTCTTGTCCATCACATCATTCTCCTAATGATGTGATCCGTTATCGATGACATCCAATGTCCATAGTCGAAAACCATGACTATCCGTCGATCAACGAGCTAGTCAACTAGAGGCTCACTAGGGACATGTTGTTGTCTCATTATTCACACATGTATTACGATTTCCGGATAACACAATTATAGCACGAATAAAGACAATTATCATGAATAAGGAAATATAATAATAATGCTTTTATTATTGCCTCTAGGGCATATTTCCAACACAAAGAACCGCCGGCAACTCGTCAATCCAGCGCCTTCCACTCTTGTGCAGCCTGTCGAAAGTCTTCGTCCTTAAGCCTCGCAGGACTTCAGCATTTGCTCTCTCCGCTTGGCCGTTGCTCCGTGGATGTGCCACGGAAGCAAAACAGACCTTGCTCCCGAGATCCTCAATGTATTGCATGAAGGCATGGGTTGTGAACTGCGTGCCGTCATCGGTGATGATCCTGTTGGGCACCCCAAAATGGCACACTAGTCCCTTGAAGAACTTGATGGCTGACTGCGCTGTCACCTTCCTCACTGCCTCCACCTCTGGCCACTTTGTGAACTTGTGGATTGCGACGTACAAGTACTCAAAGCCCCGACAAAGACGGGGGAAGGGCCCAATATGTCGAGCCCCAGCACGAGAAGGTCCAGGAGAGAGGGATAGTTTGAAGGGCTTGAGCAGGTTGATGGAGCTTCTTCAAATGGAACTGGCACGCTTCACACTTGGTTACTAGTGCCGTCGCATCCTGGAGGGCGGTGGGCCAGAAGAAAACTTGCCGGAAAGCCTTGCCGGCAAGGGCCCTCGACCCTATGTGGGAGCCACAAATGCCTCCATGTATCTCTGCCAACAGCTTTAGTCCTTCCTCCCGGGAGATGCACTTCAATTTCACCCCATTCGGTCTTCTCCTGTACAGTTCATTATCAACAAACTGGTACAGGCCAGACCGGCGGACTACTCTTTCCGCCTCTTCCTGCTCCTCAGGAAGCTCTCCTTTCTGAAGGAATCGGACGGTGTGCTGTGCCCAAGTCGGAGCCTATGGCTCAACGACAAGGACCAAAGGCATTTCTTCTGCTACGGGAGCGGCCGCTTCCACGGCCATGACCTGAGGTCCTACTGGAGTTGGCCGCCCCGTGGCAGGATCGGCATCCATGGCAACATCTTCGCCGGCGGCTCCGGGGAGCTCGGTGGGGAAGTATTTGCCGGGGTTTAGCTTCCTCCGCTTGTTTTGCCCGGTCGACGGCTCAACAGATGGCTGAGTTAACTGAAGCACAAAAGTACAGGTTCCACAGTAGCTTGAGGGCAGCGGCGCTTTGTGGTAGTCAGCGATGTCGTTCTCCACCGAGGGACATGCTCCGCTTGTATACCGTCAAAGCGTTCCTCCAGTTTCCTCACCCCATCTACGTAAGCTTCTATCAACGGGCTTTGATAATCTTTGTTGTTCTGCCTCACGACAAGCTGCAAGTCACCCCTGATGATGAGCTCCTTAACTCCGAGGTCCGCCGCGATCCTGAGACCGGCAAGCAAACCCTCGTACTCAGTGGTGTTGTTGGTTGACATCTCCCGGGGGAAGTGCATCTGGATGACGTACTTGAGGTGCTCTCCGGTGGGCGCGACAAGCAGCACACCAGCACCGGCGCCTTGCAGCGAGAAGGCACCATCAAAGTACATGATCCAGTTGCGACTCGTTTCCTTGCCGGGGAGAGTGGTCTCTTGTACCTCTATGTCGGGCGTCGAGGTCCATTCTGCTACAAACTCCGCCAAGACTCTGCTCTGAATCGTCGAGGTACTCTCGAACTTTAAACCGAAGCTTGACAGCTCCAGGGCCCATTCCACGATCCTCCCCGTTGCATCTGGGTTATGCAGTATTTGTTGCAATGGGAGGTGGGTGACCACCGTGACCTCATGCGCTTGGAAGTAATGGCGCAGCTTCCTCGAAGCCATAAGGAGGCCGAAGAGCAGCTTTTGCACACCTGAGTACCTCGACCTAGCCCTCTGCAAAAGGGAGTTGACGAAGTAAACTGGGTGCTGCACCATTTTCTTCTTCTGCGCTTCTTCACCTGGTCGCATGGGTCCCGTCGCACGGGCGCCAGGCTTGCCGGGGCCGAGCCTTGCCGGGGACTCAGTCTTGCCGGGGCTGAGCCCTGCCGGGGAGGGTTCCGGCCCGCCAACCGTCGACTCTGCCGCTGCTGCTGTCTCCTCATCAACCTCTCTTTGCGCCACTAGTGTGGCGCTAACCACCTGATTCATTGCCGCTAGATAAAGCAACAACGGTTCTTGTGGTTTGGGCGCAACCAGCACTGGGGTAGAGGAGAGGTATTTCTTCAAATCTTGCAACGCTGCCTCAGCCTCTGGGATCCACTCCATCGGCCCCGCTTTCTTAAAGATCTTGAAAAAAGGAAGGGCGCGCTCCGCGGACTTGGAGATGAACCGGCTCATGGCAGCAACGCAACCAGTGAGCCGTCGCACGTCCTTGATCCGTTTGGGTACCTCAATCTGCTCGATAGCCTTGATCTTATCTGGGTTTGCTTCAATCCCGCGCTGGGACACAAAGAACCCGATAAGCTTGCCGAACAGGACGCCGAGGACACACTTCTCAGGGTTCAATTTGAGGTTGATCTTGCACAGGTTCCCAAATGTTTCCTCCAGATCTTGCACGAGCATTGCTTTGTCCTTGGTTTTGACCAGTATGTCATCCATATTTGCTTCCATATTTCTATGTAGCTGGGGATCAAAACCAATTTGGACTGCTCTTGCAAAGTCGAGCCAGCACTCTTCAACCCGAAAGGCATCCGTAAAAAGCAATACGTACCACATGGGGTGATGAATGTTGTCTTTTCCTCGTCTTCCTTTGTCATGAAGATCTGGTGGTATCCTGAGTAGGCGTCTAGGAACGATAAGAGGTCACACCCAGCCGTGGAGTCAACAATCTGGTCAATGCGCGGCAACGGGAAAGGATCCTTTGGACATGCCCTATTAATGTCTGTGTAATCAATACACAGCCTCCACTTCCCATTCGCCTTGCGCACCACTACCGGATTGGCCAACCACGTTGAATAGAGTACTCCTCTCACCAAACCTGCCGCCTCTAGCTTTCTGATTTCCTCCATGATGAACTCCTGCCTCTCCAGAGCTTGCTTCCTGACCTTCTACTTGACGGGCCACGCATGAGGACAGACAGCAAGGTGGTGCTCAATCACCTCCCTGGGAACGCCGGGGATGTCGGATGCTTGCCATGCAAACACATTGACATTTTCCCACAGGAAGGTGACGAGCGCATCTTCCTATTTGTTGTCAAGGGTGGAGCTTATGGTGAAAGCCCCTCCCGTGCCATCCTCTTTGACGGGCACCTTCTTGGTTTCTGGCGGCGTGGCCCTGGATTTCTTGTTCCTGCTGGTGGAGCTCTCTGGCACGTCCTCGACGGGAGCACTACACTCCGAAGAGGTGCGCTTGCCGGAGTGGGTGCTAGAGGTCTTACCGGTCTTCTTCTTCCCTCCCGGAGCTTCGGCGGCAGGAGCAGGTGCTTTGGCGGCGGCAGCTGCTGCAACTTCTTCCTGGTAGAGTTGGTCGGCGCAAATCAGCGCATCCTTCTTGTCAGAGGGGACGGTGATGATTGTCACAGGCCCCGGCATCTTCAATGTATTGTAGGCGTAGTGTGATGCCGCCATGAACTTGGCCAGCGCTGGGCGGCCAAGGATCCCGTTGTAAGGCAAGGGGATTTTGGCGACATCGAACACGATCCTCTCTGTCCTATAGTTTAGATCACTCCCAAATGTCACAGGCAGCGTGACCTTCCCTTTTGGCTGGCTCCTTCCCGAGTTGATCCCCTGAAACGTGCCCGTTTCTTCGAGGTCTCCATCGGGAATCTGCAGCTTCCTGATCACGGCAGGCGAGATTAAATTCAGACCGGCCACGCTGTCGACCAACATCTTTGTCACCTTGAGGTTGCGGATTGTTGGTGACACCAACAACGGCAAGCACCCGACCGCAGTGGTGCGGTCAGGGTGGTCCTCGGTGTCAAAGATGATGGGCGTGTTGGACCATTTCAGCGGCTTTCTTGCGTCGAACGATGGATCCACCGCTGTAATCTCACGCGCCCACGGCTTGAGTTGGCGGTGGGATGAATGCAGCGAGGCGCCACCATCGATGCACATGGCCTCTGTGGCTTTCTGAAACTCGTGGTCGCTGGACTCGTCGTCCTCTTCATGATCATCGTCTTCCTGCTTCTTGTCGCGGCCCCGGGCGGGCCTCTCTCGCTGATTATTTTTACCGCGGCGGCTTGCTTGGCCGTCACGCTTCTTGCCGGATCCCTCGGCACCATCCTGGCCCTTCTCCTTGTCCCGCCTTTCATATTCAGCCTTTTGCTTCTCGGCGAGCAGCTCAACCTATCGGCAGTTCTGGAGGTCATGGCCCTTGGTGTGACGGATCTTGCAGTATTGCTTGTCGGAGTTCCCTGGCTTCTCGGCACCCCCAAGGCCCGGCAGGCAACGCACCAGGCAATCTCCTTGTCGGGGTCGTCTACCTTGGTTTTCTTGGCGGTGCCGGCGTCATCAGATCCCTCGACGGCAAGCACAGCTTTACCCTTACACTTCCTGTTACGGCGCCGGCTTTTCTTCACCGGGGCGGCAGCATCCTCGTCTGAAGAGTCGGTTTCACGCCGCATCTTCGTCGGGGTACTTCCTTCCTCTTCAGCCGGGCACATCATCAGCAAGAACGTAGAGTTCCGCCACATCCTTCAGCTTGTTCATCGCCAGCTCCTCACGCATTTTGCGGTTGCGCACGTTCTGGTTGAACGCACTGATGATGGCGGCAGGATGAACATCCGGGATATTGTATTGTACCCGGCCGAATCTCTGTATGTACTTGTGCAGACACTCACCTTCCTTCTGGGGAATGACATGCAAGTCTCTTGCTTGGCCATGAGCTTGGTGACCTCCCGTAAAGGCGCCAACAAACTCATGGCACAAATCCGACCAAGAAGAAATAGAATCTACTGGCAAGTGCATTAACCATGAGATGGCGTTGGGCTTAAGGGCCAACGGAAAGTAATTCATAAGCACCTTATCGTCGCGGGCTCCGGCAGCTTGCATCGCGATGGTGTAGATGCTGAGGAACTCCGACAGGTGGGTCTTGCCGTTGTACTTCTCTCCAACGTCAGGCTTGAAGGTACGGTGAGTGGGCCACTGGAACTGCCACAGCTCACGGGTAAAAGCCGGGCAGCCTACCTCGTAAGGTAAACCTCCAGGGCTTACCAGAGTCGGGTGGTTCACAGCAGGCCCTGCTCGCTTGTCTGACTGGTGGCGTGTTTCACGCCGGTGCTCAATGGTGGTTCGAGCGTCTTCATGGGCTCGCTCCCGAAGAACTTGGCGTTGGTCGTAGCGGGTCCGTGGGTCAGACGACGCTATGAAGATGTCGTTGTCGGTGTCAAAACCGGCGGATCTCGGGTAGGGGGTCCCGAACTGTGCGTCTAGGCGGATGGTAACAGGAGACGAGGGACACGATGTTTACCTGTGTTCGGGCCCTCTTGATGGAGGTAAAACCCTCGCCCCGCTTGATTGATATTGATATTGTGGATGTTTACAAGAGTAGATCTACCACGAGATCAAGGAGGCTAAACCCTAGAAGCTAGCCTATGGTATGATTGTAAGGGTTGTGATTGTTGTCCCACGGACTAAAGCCATCCGGTTTATATAGACACCGGAGAGGGCTAGGGTTACATAGAGTCGGTTACAATGGTAGGAGATCTACATATCCGATCGCCAAGCTTGCCTTCCACGCCAAGGAAAGTCCCATCCGGACACGGGGAAGTCTTCAATCTTGTATCTTCATAGTCTTGGAGTCCGTCGATGATGATAGTCCGCAAATGATAGTCCGGTGATGATGGTAGTCCGCTATCCGGACACCCCTAATCCAGACTCCATCGAGCCCCTAACCAGGCTTCAATGACGATAAGTCCGGCATGTATATTGCTTGGCATTGCAAGGCGGGTTCCTCCTCCAAATGATAGAAGATTGTGAACACCGTGATAGTGTCCGCTCGCAAAATAAATTCCACGTTCCACCGTAGAGAGAATAATAATATATACACAAGTTCAATCTGCCGACGCTTTTCCGTGGTGACGTCACACCACTACCAAGCCATTACTCAATTGTTTTTTACTTTACCACCTCAGCGCATTTAGCGCGGCGGTTTCCTTGGCACGCCTTGTCGAAGCAGAGATCGTGTTTCCCTTAATCCGAGATTCTCATCAATACGGGCGGGGTAACCCAACCGCATCATTGATGGTGACGCTTGGGAGATAAGCGAGTTTTACCAGGCCGGTGGGGACGCGAGATTTCGCCTACCATATAAGGGATAAGGATTCACCTTCTCACCCACGCCTTCTTCCTCCTTTGCTTATCCATCTCCGCAAGACTCGAGCTCCAGCGCCAAGTTCACAAGATCTCGCCTCAACCTTCTCCGACCATGTCCGGAGCGGAGGTAAATGGTTGGCCTCCACCGCTTAAGGAGGAGCAATCGCCAGATCGCACGGCGCCGGATACCTCTCCGCGACATCACTGCACCGCTGCCCGACGAGGGCAGCTCATCCCCACCCCTAGGCCCCATGAGAGGGTTGTCTTTCTTTCCCGCTTCCTCCGCTGGTCGGGCTTTCCACTTCACCCCTTTGTTTGGGGTCTCATGTTCTACTACGGCCTGGATTTCCATGATCCGCGCCAACTTCATCCTCAACATCTCGGCGTTTATCGTCAGTATGCGAGGCCTTCCTTCGCATCCAGCCCCACTTCGCTTGTGGCTCAAGACCTTCAATGTCAAGTCAAGGTAGTGAAGGGCATTCAAGCGGAGTCGGAGGCGCCATGTTGGGCAAGATGCCCAACGTCCTTTGGTTCAAGGCCTTCGTGGAATCCGTCAAGGGTGGCAATCGGGTGGTTCTATATCACCGAGCCGCGTGACCCAAAATGGGCGGCGGCCCCCGAGTTTAGATCTGGTATCCCCACGCAGCTCACCTCCTGGAAAGAGAAGGGCTTGCTGTGGGGTAGTTTGAAGGAGCTGACGGGACTCCAGACCTATATCAAGAAGCTGGTGAAAAAGCTTAAGCTGGTCAACGTGGTCCATGCTCGTCCGCCGGATTCTCCCATGCCAAGAGCGGGCATTCAATCTATGGGAGTTCGATCCGAACAGCACCAGCGCTGAACAAGCTCTTCAACACAACGTCTGAAGGCACCTGAAGGTGCTGTTCAAGGGCGCCAAGCCCCCCATCCGCGATCAAGATCGTGGATTTATTTCAGCGCCAGCCGACGAGGTAAGTGATTCTACCCTTTACGGGACACTTGTTTTCATAGTTTGAATCTATGCGGTTTTAATTTCCCTTTTCCTTTGACAGAATCGATGAAGAAGGCGGAGCAGATTACTGTCCGGCCCCTATGCCGTAAAATCCAGAGACGCCGTCTAGCGAGGCTGCTGGTTCCGCACCGCACGTGGTGCCGAGAAGAAGGCCAAGAAGGAGGCCACGGGTGCTCGAAAGAGTGCCCGCTTTGTGTCCGACGACTCAGGGCTAACTCCTCCCGAAAATGAGGAGGAGGAAGAGGACTCTCCCCGAGGAGGAGAGAGGAAGAGGAAGGCTTCCCAACAGGGGGGCGAAGGGTCCAAGAGGGAAGGACTATTCCCGGGCAGCTCTGCCAACATCAACGCTGGCGAGGAAGAATGGCCTTCAAGGGCCAGGCCTCCGGCGAGATCGAAGTATCCGGATTCTGAATGATTTATAATTTATTTTTCTCGCCACATAGTGTCATTCTAACGCCGCATGCTGCCTCGTAGTCCGCCATGATGATCTCCCCGCTTCGGCGGGTCGTTGGCTTCGCCGGATGTAGATTCCATCCCGACCGCCTCACCCTCGCGACGCCGAAGACGCCGAGGTGGGATCTCGAAGGACCCATCGGGGAGGCTCGAGGCGCCACAAGGCGCCTCCGGACTTTGCGCCGACTCCACAACAGAACCCGCAGTGGTTCCGAGTCCGCAGCGGCCTTCGATCGATGGGCAAGACCGTGACGCCGGGCGGCTTCCGGCCCAACCGAGGCGCCGGGCAATTTGTTGAGGCGCTGCAGAGCGCTTCCATCGAGGAAGAACACCGCACTATTATGAGTGCGGTGATTCAGAGCAGCAGCCGCCAAAGGCGGGCTGACCGAGCTCTCGCAATAGCCTTCTATCGTGGCTTTGAGGTAAGAAGTTAAAATATGCAATGTAATACCTCATAGACAGTAGCCCTCGATGCTCGGTTCGTGTTCGGAAAGAAAATCCGGACCGAGGATCTTAAAAAGATATACGCAGGGTTGCTAAAAATTATGTCAATATGGGTTGCAGTGCTGCTTCTTGACCTCTGTCGACTTATCGCGGAGGTTGGTGCGTTGAAGCAGGAGCTCGAGCGGTCCGGGCAAGAGCTCGGCCGCGCCAGGAAGCAGCTCAAAGACAAAGAAGGTGAGTAACACCGCTTTGAATTTGTACCTTATAGAAAAGGATTTAGGTTGCGACAAAAAATAACAAGGATAACATGGGTACTGCAGGGGCCACGAACGAGGTGGCGGCCCTGAAGGAGGCCGTGTCCGCGGCCGAACGCAATGCGGCCACGGAACGGGCAGAGCGAGAAAAGCAAGAGGCGAGGGTGGCGGTGGTTCAGCAAGAGCTCCAGGCTCTCATGGAAAAGCATGAGAGTTTGGAGCGTGACTCAAAGACTCGAGAGTCCGAGCTTGCCTCGCTCTCGAAGTGCTAAAACTACCAAGGCCGAGGCCCATAAGTCCCTTCAGAGGTTGAATTGATGAAGAAGATAGCGGCGGTAAGGCATTTTTCATGCAAAGCAAGCATGTGAATGTAAATTACGTGATACCCGAATTCGGAGCTCTCGGGCGCTGCAGATCTGCCTCAGCAGCGTGTCTCGATGTCGCCGCATTCTACCGAGCCGAAGAGGGAGTTCAACGGAGAAGGTCTTCGGTCTCAAGATGTCGAGGCCGCCATCCGGTGTTTCTAGCGACCAGCTGAAGCAGCTGGTCGAGCTTCACAAGGTGGCCGAGCAGGCCATGAAGGGTTCATAGTCCGCTATGGCCTCGAGAGGCCATGCCCGGGAGCTACTTCGCCTTGTGCGACGGCCGGTGGATGCGTGCCTCGGGTGGAGGTTATCAAGCGCCCGCCGTATTGAAGGTGCTTTCGTCGGGCCCTTGCCCGCAAAAGGTGCATTGGGGCAAGCTGGATGCGGAGAAGATAATCACCGACGCGCCACCAGCGGGCAAGGAGCATCGACGCCCGAACTTTACTATAAGGCTGTCCTCAAGGGTGCCCGCAAGATTGCGGATGAGTGCCCTGTGGATGTAATTATTGAGTGAATTCGCAATGTGTTATCCTGCGCGCTGAAAACTTTGTTCATATGCACTAAGAAATTTTGTTTAATTTAAAATATTACCTTCAGGCGGCCGCTTATTAAATCTGAGAGATGGCAAGTCGTCGGCTTCAGCCCCCATGCCACGAAAGTGCCGGGTGTTTGGGATAAACTTGAGCACTCTTGTTCCCATTTTTGGGTCCATCTAGGAGGCGCCAACACAACGTAACAAGGCAACCGGACTTATAGTGCTTGAACACTCTCACTTAGCCATAGAATTTATAATTTTAAATTTCGCGAAGCCCCTAGTATTCGAAGACCAATTGGGCGCTATCCACGCCTTCGCTCGGACATAATCTGAACTTCGCCAAGCGGCGAGGTCTTTAAGGACCCGAAGGACCTCTCTAACAGCGACCAGTCTCACGCCTTATCATGTCGGCAGTTTTAGCTTTCCATCGAGGCGTTAACCTGCTCAACCGGGCGCAATCGCAGTGGTTCTCCCAAGGCTACCTTAGCCGATAGAACGGAACGTAAGGTGCCAAACATGGGAGCCGGCAAACCCAACTATTGACCCAAGACATGATTCGAGCCTATTCATATAATGCTATAAGTTCGGGTGCCGACTTGTGAAAGTGTAGCGGACTTTATCACACCATAAAGCGGAGGACATAAGCCCTGGTGTATTTGGTCATACCAAGATGCACGGGTGCAACATGTCGTAAATGAACATATATATATATATAAAGTAATGCAATTATAGGCAAAAGAGCTGCATTTTATTCGAGAAGATATGCTATCAAGTGAATGATACAAATAGTGCGGAAAGCAAGGGATTGATTTAATTAAAGGCGCTTCTCCGTGGGTAGGCCGCGGAATGTTGTATTTTAACAAATTTACTGCTTGTGATGGAGACCACCTGAGTGTCCGTCGCGGCCTTTGTCCTTCCCTGGCTGTTGCATCATGAGTTCAGCAGGTTCGCCGCCGGACTGAGTTCTGTATAAAAAGGATAAAAAATAAAAGAAAAAAGAGCGACACACTTGGGAGCCCCTGGTGTGGTCGAACCGCACTCTGGGCCTGTTGTGGTTGTGCCCTTCCCCCTATGCCCATGGTATCTCCAGAGCGTAATGATGTACGTGGAGAGTTTGTCTTGCAGTTATACGAGGGCTTGGGTTGGGGCCACATTGCTACGCGTGCACGGGACGTGCCAGGTGGTCTTGGTTGATGTTGCTCCGGGCACGTTTGGTCGTGTCCGGTCGTTTAACGGCCGGACTCGAGAATTGCCTTAAGAGGCTGCTCAGCATTTCGCCATGAGAGCCGCCAGATGTTCCTCCGCTCGAGGGAGCGCCCGTGTTTCCATTGACCGTGATGACTCCACGAGGGCCCGCATCTTGAGCTTAAGGTATGCATAATGCGGCACCGCTGAATTTTGTAAACGCGTTCGTCCGAAAGCAGAGCGTGATAGCCGCCATGAACGGGACTATGTCGAAGATTAACTCTCGCTCGAAATTATCCGGGATCCAAGACCACTTCCAAAGTAATCGAGCTCGCATAATTGGCCTCGACACCTGGTATCACGCCTTTGAAGGTCGCTGCTGTAGGTTTAATCTTGAAAGGTCTATGCCCATCTTGCGACCGTATCCCGATAAAGCAGGTTCAGCACGCCGCCGCCCATCGTGACTCTTGTGAGGTGAAATCCATCAACGATTGGGTCTAAAACCACGCGCGAATCCGCCATGGCGGATATTAGTCGGTGGTCTCTTGGATCGAAGTGATCGGGCAAGAGGACCATGGGTTGAATTTTGGGCGATCGCTCCATCGCAGATACGCCCTTTAGTGCACGCTCGCCCCTCTTGGGAATATGCGCTATGATATCATGTTTACGGACCAACTTGAGGGGGGAATCCTTTGTCCTCTCGTTGTTCAATGTCGGGTCTCTTCCTCGCCATCGCCGTGTAGCCCCTTGTCACCGCTTTTGGCGATTAATTTGCTTGCCTTCTTGAATACCCAACAATCTCTGTGGTGTGGTTAGCTGGCTTTTCGGGGTTCCATGAATTTGACAAGAGCGGTCGAGTATTCGTCCAAATTGGACGGGCCCGATTGGTTCTTTTGAATGGCTTCTTCCGCTGACCGGTTTGAGCCTCGAATCCGCGCTGACCGCCAGATCCTCATTGCCGCCGCCGCAACGCGACGCTTGTTTTGTTTCGCGCAACCTGCCATTGCGGTCCTTGGTATCCGGACTGCCAGCTTTTGCTGAGGTTGTTATCGCGAGCGAGCCAGCTTATCCTCTCCCGCACGTAAGCGGGTCATGAGGGATGTGAGGGCTGCCATGGATTTCGCTTCTCCCGCCCTAGGTGCCGGGCCAGCCACTCGTCATGATGTTATGTTTGAAGGCAGGGAGTGCCTCCGCATCCGGACAATGACGATTTGATTTTTTCTTTGTTAGAATCGTGTCCGTAATTGCCCGGCCGATTCGTCTGCTGCCGGATTATGTGGCTTAGGTCATCCGAGTCCGTGGTCGCATACGCGTGCCCGAAGTTGTCGAGGAATGCGGCTTCCGTGTCTTCCCAAGATCCAATCGACTCGCGGGCAGGCTGTTAAGCCAATGCCGAGCTGGTCCTTTAAGCTTGAGCAGAGATATTTGATGGCGTGAAGATTGCCGCCGCGGGCCATGTGTATATGGAGGAGATAATCTCAATCCGCATCATGGGTCTCGCAGTGCCATCGAGGATTCGATATTAACGGGTTTGAACCCTTCGTGGATTTGATGATCCATTACTTCGCCGCTGAAGCATAGTGGGTGTGCGGCGCTCAGATTGAGCAATATCGCGAGTAGCTCGAGAGAGCGTTGTTCGCTGTGTTCGCCCGCCGAGTAGTTGTATCCGTGCGACGATATTCGCCGTGGGTCGCTACGCCCACGTGATCCATAGATAGATCTGGATTGTCTTGCCTTGTCCTCCAATATATCTCGCAAGTCCGCGCTGCTCCCGTGGCTTCCTGCTTTAGAGCGATGTCGGGTACGGTTTTGGTGGAGGGCTTGCATGCCTTCTATCACGCCACGAGGTGGTCGGTCTGCCAGACAGCGCCGGTGATGCTGCCTCTAATCGGGGAGCAACTTGCGCTTTGGGTAACTTTTGAGGGCGCTCGAGTTCATACTCTTCGTCGCGAGGACCTTGGTCCATCCGTCGCCAAGAGGGTCTTGATCAGCTTGAAGCTGTTGTTGCTTTTTCTTTAGGCTGTTTGTCAGTGGCTATTAGCCTGCGCTTAAACGCCTTGTTCGACGGGATCCTCGTGCACGACGACTTGCCGCCGCCGAGGCTTGCCTCGCTCCGGAGGGAGGTAAGTAATTGTCATCCTCGACCTTTTCGCTCCGCCGCCTCTCCCGAGGGCTTGCTTCGCTTCCTCCCGCGCTGGATCGTGGCCGAGGGAGTTGTCTTCGCACTTTCGGGTGTTATTATCTCCGTGCCGGAATTCCATTCTTGCCGTGGCGGGATTTAGAGCGCGCCGCTGTCGCCGGTGCTTGGGCTGTTTTTAAGGAATCGGCTCGCCGCTTCTTCGCCGCCCCCTCTTTTGGGGTGTCCACCATGTATATGTCGATGACGAGGTGGTTTTCCAAAGGTCTCCGTAGGCACCGGTTCTTGGTAGTCTCCGCATCGCCGCCCATACCGCCGATGTCTTCGAGTCGTAGTCGAGCACGCCGTTAAGTCGCCAACGGTGGCTACGGGCGGGTGGTGGTGGATCTGAATTTCTTCGTCGTCTGCTGTCCCAACCGCCCAGGCCGTAGTTCGCCAGGCTCTCCGGATAGCGAGAGATGCTTCAATGAATTTATGATATCGCCAAGGGCGAAAAGCCGAAAGATGTCCGCAGCGGTGAATTCCATGATCGGCGCCAATCGGATTCGACCGGCGGGGCGCAGGAGGTTCGGAGTCCGCAGGAGTCCGCACTCGGAGTCATGGGTTTTACGGGGACAAGGTAAGTGTTCGCCCATCGCCGAGGAATTGCGGCTCAAGCGGCGTGTCCAGCCATCCATCCTCGATCCGAGCGATCGGCTCGACTATGAGTCGGAGCGATTCATGTGCGGCCTCCAAGGGGCTGTCCGCGGCAGAGTTAGGTCATGCCCATCGTGATAGCGCGCGCGCCTTGGTTGTGGCTCAGATCCATTGAGGATCAAGTCCCCGCGGATATCGGCCGTGAAGTTTAGGCTTCCAAACCTGACTCGACGCCAGGGGCGAAGCTGATCTGCTCCAGATGGCCAAGGAGTTGCCCGCAGGCAAAGCCGCCGAATACGAAGATCTGTCCGGGAGAAAAGTCTCACCGACCACCTCGTTGTTGATGATCAAGGAGCCATCGGGCCTATCGGTGACGCACACATGTGAACTCTCAATGAAAGCACCAATGTCGGTGTCAAAACCGCGGATATCGGGTAGGGGGTCCCGAATCAGCGCCTAGGCGGATGGTAACAGAGACGAGGGACACGATGTTTACCTGTGTTCGGCCCTCTTGATGGAGGTAAAACCCTACGCCCCGCTTGATTGATATTGATATTGTGGATGCTTACAAGAGTAGATCTACCACGAGATCAAGGAGGCTAAACCCTAGAAGCTAGCCTATGGTATGATTGTAAGGGTTGTGGTTGTTGTCTCACGGACTAAAGCCATCCGGTTTATATAGACACCGGAGAGGGCTAGGGTTACATAGAGTCGGTTACAATGGTAGGAGATCTACATATCCAGATCGCCAAGCTTGCCTTCCACGCCAAGGAAAGTCCCATCCGGACACGGGGAAGTCTTCAATCTTGTATCTTCATAGTCTTGGAGTCCGGTCGATGATGATAGTCCGCAAATGATAGTCCGGCTGATGATGGTAGTCCGCTATCCGGACACCCCTAATCCAGACTCCTCGGCCGTCACACGCGCCGTCGCGACGGGTCAACGTCCGTGGAATTGGCGGGTGGAGAGTGTACCGTACGCAGCGCCACCAGTCCTCCCGCCACCAGCGCAGGTGGTGTTCTCTCCGAGCGCCGGCCTTGGTTCACCTTTGTTGGCGACGACAACAAGGCTCGGATGGTGGTTTCCATTTGTCGAGCTTCCCGCAGGGGAGGGAAGTCGGGAGCAATCGCGCTTAGGGCCTCTCGCCGGTGTCGGCGGTGGCGAAACCTGCACGGACCGCTGGCGCGCTTCGACTCCTAACCACGTTTGCATGTTGCCACGCAGGTGCTTGCCCAGCTGGTTGGGTCGGCAGCTGCATGTGAACGGTGGTGGAAACTTGGTTGGTGCGGGCTCGACAGTTGCCCTACTGGCGCCGCTTGGCGAGGCCTTTGTTGGGTGGCCCGCAAGGGTCTTGCTGCAGACGTTGGCGCCCCGCAAGGATCTTGCCGGGGGTCTTGTGGGTTTCTTCGGTGAGGATGATTGCCTTCCTATCCTCACTTGATCTTGACTATTCTTTGTCTTCACAAAGATCTGCATGCCACCACGGAGGTACGTCACGAGCCCTGTCCCAATGCGTTCGTCGAGCGTTGGTGGGCTCAAGGGTGGCTCACTCGGCTGGCGTGGGCGAGCTGCACCGGCAATGGTCTTGCCGGGGCCGCTGAGGCTGCCCCGGCAAGGGTCCTTGCCGATGAAACCTGCTTCGCCCATCTGATCCTTGTGGGCTTGGTCCTTGACATTGCTTTATTCGTCTTTTGCCTTGGTCTTACCTTGGCTCACCTCCCTTTCTCTTCTTGGTGCGACTGCATGCTGCCTCGACTGCCTCGTGCACGGTATAGGGGTACAAAAAGTGCACCCTCTATTTGTACACCGACACAGAGGGAGTATCTTACTCCGTGACCAAGACAGAAGGGAAAACGAGACCACCCTAGTATAATCATGTGGCGTTGCTTATTTCTCATTCCTCTCCAACCCTCTTCTCCATCGATCATGCCGCCCTCCAGCCGAGTCCATCCTCCCGCATGCCTCATTTGAACATTCCGCCGAGTATCATTCACATGTGGGCCTAGACCATGCTTGTATTTCCAATGTTGTAATTTGTCCGACATGCATACAAACAAACGGTTCATTTAAAGTTTCACTTTTCCTCCACTACATGTCGCTTCCCGTCTTAGTTTTGACATCCCACTCGGTTCATGCCCCGAGTGCATATAGATGATGGCTATAGATGACATGGCAGTTCCTTATAGCCATCGGCTGGCTATACTATTAACCATGCTCTAATGCATTTTTCAAAACCGCCTTTGACTATTGACAAGATTAATAGTACATGAGATGTATAATGTGAAAATTATAGCATTGGAAGCTCCTTTCACATATGAATTTGACCGTATGCTTTGTGTAAGTTGCATGTCATATATTATTACTCTAACAATTGGTCAAAGTTAGCCTCAAAAACGATTAGGCAATCAGATAGTGATGGAAGGAGGGAGTAGTAGTGGAAGTGGATCCACTGACGTAGGTATCCCTGCCTTACCCTCCCTTTCGGTCACTTATTGGCTGACCCCATGCTTGCTAGCCCCCGCATGTCAGTTACTCAATGGGTTCAGCCACGCCAGGATCCTCATTCAGAGATACTCCTCTGTTTTATTTATCGCGATAAAACAGAGGGAGTGGTAGTATAAATGACGCGGGCGGGGAGGGAGGACGCCGGTTTGCTCTCAACTGTGGTCCCACAAGCGGCTTAAAATGCAAGACGGTTGCTCCATTCGGTGAGCGACGTGAAGGGTCCAGCGTGCCAGGGTGCAACGCGAACGCGACAAGAGTGATGTACAGTCAAAACCGATTGACCGGTCGTCACCGGAACCACTATTCACACCAAAACCATTGCTGCTCGGCCTACGCCAGCCACTGCCCCAAAACCACACCTCCTCTATAGCCCATTACCCCATCTTTCGATCCCCTAGCCCGCATCAAGCGTCCCCTAGTTCGCTGGAAAGCCATGGTGCGCCGCAAGACCACATATTACAAGATGTTGATGCCAGAGCGCCGCACAGAAATCACGGCGGCAGTCGGCGCCATAGACCTCCGTTCCCAAGCTCGCTTTGCGCAGGCCAATCCCCGAGTTCTCTGGAGCCAAGCTACGAGGAGGAGGAAGTCGATCCAATGTTCATGGCGGAGGTCGCGGCGTAGAAGGGCCCCGATGGGTATGAGACAATGGGCGTCGACTTCGTGCCGGTGTCCGGATCCCCCATGGTGCAGGTGGACCAGCGGTTCAACCTGGTGATACTAAAGGAGGACCGGGAGGCAGAGGCTCAACTCGACGCGGAGCACGCGCATGCCGCTGCCATTGAGGCTCTCCTGCAGGCGGAACCAGATGTGGTGGATGTACACCGGGTGGCGGAGGCTCAACTTGATGTGGAGCGCGCGGATGATGCGGCCATCGAGGCCCTCCTGCAGGCGGAACCGGACGTCCTGGACTTGAACCGGGCGGCGAAGGCTCAACTCGACACATAGCGCGCGAATGCCGCTGCCATCGAGGCCCTCCTGCAGGTGGAATCGGACGTCCTGGACTTGAACCGGGCGGCTGAGGCTCAACTCTACATGGAGCGCGCGGATGCCCCTGCCATCGAGGCCTCCCCGCAGCGTAAACCGACATCCCGACTTGAACTGGGTGGTGCTCTCGTCCGTGCAGAGAGCCCGCACGCTCCGCGTGAACGAATAGCTTGAGGCCGAGGACAACCATGGTGCGCAGACACACGTCGGCAGCTACTGCTGGTTCGCGCCGGCAGCCAAAGACGGCGAGGCCGCCTCGTTCCGCGAGCAGTGATAGTTTTTCTTTATGTTGTTGTTTTTAGGGATCCTTTGCTGTGTAAATACATATATTGTTATGCAAGTCGCCTGACTTTCATCATTTGGGTCAGCCTACCATTTCAGGCGGTTGGATGAATATCCTAAGTCTCCTAACCCTTCTTCCTCAGCTCTTCTTCTTCCCCAACAGACCACCGCACGGGCTGTACGGATCCTCCCCAACATGCGGTTGGATAAACATACTGTATGAACGAAAATTATGTGTCAGCGGTAGGATGGCTGAGTTTGGTATGATCACATGCGGTAGCATGTGTCGCTGAGGGTGCGCCTTGGTTGGGTTTATGCGGCATGAGCGATCGTGTGAGGGTGCAAGGCGATCACAAGCGCAGGAGCGACAGGTGAGGTGCGGTGCGACCGCGACAGCCTTGCACAAGTGTACCTCCTTTTCATTTTGAAAACTTTAGGCAAGCTTGGCAAAAATGTGTGGCGAAGTATGGCAATGCAAGGCCTAGACCCAAATATGATACAAGTACGTACGTACTAGGAGTACTAGTAAGAAAGGCGGGGTTTTCCTTCACGGGATTAGTCGATACAAATCCTCGTTTGACCTATCAATTAAAACGTATTTTTTCCCCAAAGCCCAAAGAGCTAACCATCTCACTCCTCATCGCTTGATTAATGCAGCGCCATGCAAACCAACTTCTCACTTCCGCACGCATGCAAGGGTATATTAATGTCCTTGGTTGCTAGTACGAGGCAAACCCCATCAATTTTGCCTCGATTAGTGTTAGTGGCCTTTTGCAAATTGTAATTTTGATATACTGGCCTTGTGTACAAAAAAATGGAGGTAGTAACTATTTGACTTCCTTCCCATTGCGCGACGCTGATTTACATCTCAAACGCTAGGATTTGGCGAAGGCGCTCGACGGAGAACACCATTGAGGGAGACCACGGTAAGTCATTCGCAAGTGCCGCCGCAAGCCAAGACAACCGCCTTTATTTGCATCCAGAAGTCCGTTGAACCAAAGGACGCGAAATGTACTAGTACTACTAGTACACAATCGCGCTGCTCATCCAACTTAGTGCGTGAGGTGGTTTATCAAGAAGATGTTGGAGAAGCGGAGTCAGCGAAGAGTGAAATGATGGTTGCTTCGTCTGCTTTTGTGATTTTATCCTCACCCTTTGTGATTTGTGATAGAAGGGATAGGGAGTAGACTCAGGCTCTATATCGTATATGCGCCCAAGCACGGAGAAAGAGGAGAGACGTTGCATTTTTCTATTCGCTTAATCAATCAATCGTGAGCTTTGGTTCCATCTTTTGGCTTTGACCGCACTCTTCCACAATGGTTCCCATCGATGCCAAAAGCTATTTTCACATTTGGCTACACAATGTGGATGCCCTTAACTGCACTCACTTGGTTTTGCTCCTGTGTGCTATCTATACAAACCAATTATATTGATCTAAAAATTATAGAATCAAGATTAGTAAAAGGAGGTGATTTTGTCGCTCGGATGGCGGGGGAGGTTTCTTATTTTTAGAGGACGTTGGCCTGGTGGTTTACTAACATGCGGTCCCACATGTCAGTGCTTTACCAAGCCGATCCGCGTCCCACATGAGGCAGAACAACGGGAGAAGCGGATTCAACAACGAGTGAAATGATGGTTGCTTTGTTCCTCCAACTTATTTTTTTAGCATTATTACTTCATCCCTCCAACTTAACTAGGGGAAAGGTGCCACTTTTCGATTTGACCCCTCATTGCTCATTACTACGCCGGCGCCATGACTGGGGTGCTTCACCCCTGCTGCTCTGCACTGTATTTCGGTATGGCACGTGGACCCGGTAGCTTGATGTTCCACATGTCGGCGCAAGGGACTAGAACATTTAGGAAAGCGAGCGCTCCACTCTTACGACGGAGGAGTACACGACACAACGGCCCAGTGAACTGTTACTTGTACTGTATAGTACTATAGTACTATAGTTTTGCTATTTCGCATGATCCATCGATACAAACCCGATTAAATAGGAAAGGGAAGGATTTTTCCCGCGCGATAGATGATACTGGCTGTAACATCCCAAATTTTGGAATGTTAATATAATTAATTGAATTGTTTGTTTGTTTGCTTGAGTGAATTAAACTTGAGTGAAATTTGAACCTTTTCAAAAACTTTTGAATGAGAGGGAATAAAATGACTTTCCCCTTCTCCGGTAAATTCAAATTCATCCTATTAAAATCAATGAGAGAAGATGACATGACTTCTTCAACTATAAAGAATTTGAACGGAGTTTTGCAATTTAATTCTTTCAAATATTTGCACTTGCTTCTATTTTTCTTCCCCGAGAAATACCTCGAAAATAAATTCTTGCAAGCAAGAAAGAGCGGAGGAAAATGACCTCCAAAATCAGGGGCATTTTGAAAATATTTGAGCCAAGAAAACCAAAGTTTTATTTAAAAATTATTTGCAAAAAGAAATAAAGCCTTTAGGGATTTTCTGAAAACATTTTTTTAGTTTTTATTTTGGCCGTGGAATAATGCTCATCATCTACATTTTATTTTTCTGATAATTTTAGTATATAAAACTCTTTATTCAATTGATTTGATTTCCTTTTTATTGTTTTAGTTTCCTAATTTTAGAAATAGGAATGGAATCGCTTTTATTAGGAAAACCTGGCCCATTAAGCACTTTCCTATTCTAGCCCAACAAGAGATCATCTCCTTCCTCTGTTTCCTCTCACGTTACGAAGCTTTCCATGTCCATGGAGACAGAAATCTCCACCTTCCCGATCTCCCTCGTTTTTCCATCCCAGCGCCCCCGAGACCGCCTATAAAACCCCTCCTCTCCTCGCTCCATTTTTCCCATCACCACGCCTCCCTGCCCGTAGCCTTCTCGCCACCGCCCTCCTTTTCCTGCCTAGAACGCCACCAGAGCTCTCCTGAACCTCCCATCGCCCAGCCCACCTCCCAAGCGCCGACCCTCCTCCGCCACCCCACCTCCGGGCGACTCGCCCCGGCCGAGCAGCCTCCACATCGCCTTCTCCTTCCTGCCATCTCTGCCTCACGTACAGGTAACTCTGCTGTTTTCAGATTTATTCCTGTAACAGATTTAGTTCCGCTCTTGTTTAGCTTATAACTTTTGATCTAGAAGTCCAATGATGCTGATTCTTTTTATGCTAGATCACAATTTTCTTGTAGTTTCCAAAATATATAATTTGTCTATGTTTGGATTTATAAAATTGAGTTAGATCAGATTTGAATTAAAGCTTGTTTTGCTTATTCCGGGAGTTTCAAAATAGCTTTTTAATTAATTCTTTTGCTCCTAGTTTCTTAGTGAATCCTATTATGTTAAGTTAACTTAAAACCATGATTAGGTTATATTAAGAAATTGTTATTATATAAAACTATTTTTGTTATTGTTTGAAGTAGGAAAAACTTTGAGTGGCCTTTCTTTGAGTTTTTCTTTGGATTTGGTTTTGGTTGTTTTGTTGTGTTATGTTACTTTTGTTATGTTGTGTTATGTGATGCTATTGCTATGTGCTTATTATAGTTATTGTTTGCCTCGTAGAATTTCCGGAGTGCGAAGATTGCTACTACGAAACCCTAGTTTTTCAAGATCGCCAACCAGTGCAAGTTCACTTTGACCATGCTTTCTCGACCTATGTTTTATTGCATTTAGTGGCACCTTTGCAACCACCCCTCAAGAGTGTTATTGAAATTTTGTAGTTGAGTATTATGCATGAGGTAGGAACCCATCACCCTGTTACCAAGCCCGGACGTTATTTTATTCTAATGCTACGCTATAGTAGACGGGTTTGGTATGAGTGCTCGAGAGTGGTGTGAAGAAGGAGGACTCTACGCCAATGATGACAACTCCATGATGGCATCTGCAAGGACTGCATTTTCAAGGCCTCAAGACTTCAAGACTCAAGACAAGAATTCAATACACACTACTGGGTGAAGGATTTGCTGACGGCACCTGGAGAAACCAGTGGTTGGCCGGGATGCATGGAGAAGCGCCATGACATCTTGCGGAAAGCTTCACCCAGACTCAAAGAGACGGAAGAATACTTCACGCCCGAAGCTTACCCGCAACCGCAAGTCATTATGGGCTCGCTTGGTTGACCTTAGTTGTGACTGGCTGGGACGGTGCTAGCAGATGTAGAACTACGGTTGATTGATGGGTACCGGACAAAGGGTCGAGGAACTCTTTGGAAGACCATGTTTCGTCATCTTGTTCTCAAACACTCAAGTGCGAGAACGTAAAGAGAGGGATCGAATCTTGCGGGTAAAGTGTACAAACCTCCGCAGAGGGTTATAACCTAATCGATTAGCCATGTCCCCTGTTACGGACAATTTGAGCCTCGACTTGGATCTATCTCTGAACTCTCAACACCGGACTGATAACTTAATTGTGGGCAACTTATGATGATTTGGGCTATGAGACATCGGTTACGGAACCATGTCATGACAGAAAAACTCCATAGTACAGGCTTCATCTTATTCCTTTGATGTAGGTAAAATAAAACCAGCTTTTACGCAAACAAAATTCAGATATGAGCCATAAAGCCTTACATCGCATATAGTATAGTTTATCATCTGTTTTCTCTTATTGTGATCTCGCCAGACATTCAATGTAATGACTTACACGGCTGCAACGTATCATGTTGCAGATATTTCTCGACGTAAGAATTACGACACAGGTTACGGTTCACACTCAACCGCCGATGGCGCTGATGGGACTCCACACCCGCTTGATTGTTTCACTGAGTATTATGAGGTATATATCATTTTACGTTATTTATACATGTGATTGCACTTTGATATATACATTGATGTACTGTGTGTGCAAAGATACCGATCTGTGGATGGCATAAAGAATACGTAGGCTTGACTGTTCGAGGTCGGGTCGCCATGAAATGGTATCGAGCACATGTTGACCGAGGGACGTGACCCTAGAAATCGGAAAGCCCCTAGGACAGGATATCTCAAAACTTTATTTTCAAAAGACTCTTACTTTCATCTTTTCTGATTTTATCAAATAGACACTCTCACCTCAAATAGTTAGAATATACCCTTTTCCTTTTGACCACATGAAGGATCAATCAAGACGCCCAAGAAGGATTAGATATCGAGAACTGATGACCACTTCAGAGTAAAGAGGATTTCACCATGTATTAGAAGAATTGAAGCTAGAACAGTTGAAGACTCAAGATTTGAAGTTCCTCAAGAAATATTTGACCTTTAGAAGACCAAACCCTGTTACATACTTACGTTAGATGCATTTATTTGTGAGCTGTCATTTGTTTGATGTTTTCCGACAGCCACAAAGTAAAACTTGTTTCTTCAAAAAACTATTGTTTGTATTGTGTGTATATCCCTCCCCATCTCTCTCTCATCTCACCCTAAAACCCTTGAACCCCATAGATGATGAATGAAGTTGGACTGATATTCTCTGGACCGAAGACTCAGCCGGAGGCAGAGCTATGGATGCAGAACATGGAGAATCACTTCGGGAACAATTTGGTTTCAAGGAAGTATGAGGTCCAATACGCTTTCAAGATTTTACGTAAAGTGCTGCAACCTGGTGGAGAATGCATCAAGCCATACAAGGATTTAAAGGAGCAAGAACTTGGGAGGAATTCAAGAAGACCTGATGAGATCACGCCTTATCCGAAGCACCATGATAACCCAAGAAGAAACCTTGTGCCTGCAAGATTTATGGAGAAATAGGACACACCCAGAGGAACACAAGGAGGATGCTCTCATTGTGAGGAGAAACACCCAAATGAGGAATGCCCAACTAGTCGTGTGACTTGTTTCCTGTGTGAAGGAACCACCCACTACCCGGGCAAGGTCACATTTACTCCACGGTGCAACAAACTATTCAAAGGTGAAGATGGAATGAAGGAAGCCCTCAAGGAAGGTCTAGAAGAACCTGTGATGAAGGAAAGTGTTGAGGACCTTGATGGAGAAGGCCCCAATAGATTTTACTCCAATGCCTCGCTATTCATGTGGAGAAGAAGGACATTTTCACAAGATTGCCCCAAGGAAGAAAAGAGTATTCAGGATATTTCCACAATGTAAGTGAAGTTTAACCCTCTCGAGATAGAAACTCGATCATTACAGAGAATTCCGTGAAGAGAAAAGAAGGCAACCCGAGAACAACGCAAATTTTGCAGAGAAGTACCTAAGTCATATCACTTGTTACAGTGCAAGGATTTAGGTCATTACGCTAGTAAATGTCCAGAAAGAAGCCAAGAATCCAAGGAGCCCGTGATAATCACAAAGAAGCCCCGAGACATGTCGGAAGTCATTTGTTTTCGCTGAAGGAAGCAGTGACATTATGCTATTAAATGTCCCGACAAGATGAAAGCTGGAGTTGAGTAGTTGGAATTTTGATATGGATAATAAGAGTAGTAGAAATCAATTTCATTTTCATGAGCTCGATGAGTTGAGTTATGTAATAGATTACTCTGAGACTGTAATAGTTCATGACTCAATAAAGTTGTAATGTCACATGCTGAAAAGCTTTAAGGAGTTGTCATATTTTATCTTGGAAATTAATATTCTGGATGAACATGGAAGAAAGTGAGTTGTGATGCATAAACAGGAAATTGGAATTGAGATTGAAGTTTTGTTTGATGATATGAATGTGTGCCTGTGAGATATGTACCTCATTCTGAGCACCACTTTTGTTATACAACCGCAGATGACGCACCCTTTATGAGACTTTCCTTAAGGGTCCTGAAACCATCATGACCCCGACAAGTGATCATGATTACCCAAGATCCTGAAGGACATGATGAAGCATATTCACCTTGAAGGAGATGCAGTCTACAAAGGCTACCCTTCATGCATAAGGGAGTGGAATCTTTGGTATGTGGAGGTACACTCCACCATTTGAAAGGAGTTTGCCCAAAGATGACGGGCAGTACTTTTTCATTTCACGTGTGCCACAAGCAACTTTCTTCGATGCTGTTCGTGAAGCAGCCATGGAAGCCATACGCCGATCGAGAAATACTTGAAGCAAGACTCTATACTGTGGAATACCTAAGCGAAGTGCATATCGAGATGATGGAGGTGAAGCTCAAGGCCACCACAATGAAACAGAAGATTGAAGAATTCAAGGCACATGTCGCACAATTCCAGTGGATCAAGAATCCTCAAGGAGGAAAATGAATAAAGTTGAAGTAATGTCCACCATACCAACCATGTGGGTGGCGGCATTTGTAATAAACTTTTCGAATTTGGATTCACGAAGAATGATTAAGGATGTAATGAAAGATTGATATGAGAATAATGATATGTTATGGATAAACTTGTGCATTTATTTTGGTCATAGTACTCAGAAACCACAGGATCAATGAAGAAAGAAATGTGTTATCCATGACGGTCCATAGAAGGAAGCTGGACAAAATAAGTTGGAATTTTGCTTTTGATATGATGGTATGAAGAAACAGAGTACTATCGATTTAAAGGAGGCGTAACAAGAGAGTTACTCCAAGGATGAGTTAAAGCTGCACTAGTGTTGAAGTGGGCCATAACCCACGTGCCCGTGATTTTGAAAGGAAACCGATATAACCTTGATAAAGGAATAAATTGGAGGAATCAGCAGTCCAATCAGCATACGCTTCAGAAGATTACGCAAAACCTAAGAGTGGTGAAGTAACGATAGATGTTTTGTTTGGCTTGCGAAACCATGGATTTACTCGAACCCAATTCGAGGACAAGATAAATTCTGCAATGCTTGTGAGTATGCCCAAGTGTTAGAATATGTGATTCACTGCTTACGTATGTGGTAATGATTCAAGCACGGATGGATTGGCCCCATACCGAGACTTCTATCATGAACTATCATATGTTGATGGAAAATCGAGAGCCTTGAAAAACTTAGAAGAGTGTCGACTGATAAGCCATAAAACCATAAAAAGGTAGTACGATGGAACCCCATTACAGTGCAACTGCTACAAACGAGGTTGTACGGTGAGGTTCAACCTGCACTGCTTTCTGCAGGAGAAACCATTATTGGTAGACCACCATGAGTATTTCGATGGTTGTCTAGAATGGACATGCACTCCATCAGCTAAGAAGACCCAGCCTCTGATTTAACTTCAACTTTGACGAACCGACCCAAGCTTTTGAGGAAAACTCTATGCTTCCGATGTAAGAGCTTTAATGAAGGAGCTATTGTAAGATATGTGAAGAGACATACATTGTCAGCCCTCCAGAGGAAATATCTGAGTTTATTGGAACCATGACCTTGTTTTTAAGTGTGGTAGCACCCCGACCTTTCTCGACCAAGACATTTGCTAGAAGACCCCAACCCCTAACCTTTTCTTGTTAGTTTCTTCAATCTCGAGGACTAGATTCATTTTAAGTGTAGGTTTGTAACATCCCAAATTTTGGAATGTTAATATAATTAATTGAATTGTTTGTTTGTTTGCTTGAGTGAATTAAACTTGAGTGAAATTTGAACCTTTTCAAAAACTTTTGAATGAGAGGAATAAAATGACTTTCCCTTCTCCGTAAATTCAAATTCATCCTATTAAAATCAATGAGAGAAGATGACATGACTTCTTCAACTATAAAGAATTTGAACGGAGTTTTGCAATTTAATTCTTTCAAATATTTGCACTTGCTTCTATTTTTCTTCCCCGAGAAATACCCCGAAAAATAAATTCTTGCAAGCAAGAAAGAGCGGAGGAAAATGACCCTCCAAAATCAGGGGCATTTTTGAAAATATTTGAGCCAAGAAAAAAACCAAAGTTTTTATTTAAAAATTATTTGCAAAAAGAAATAAAGCCTTTAGGGATTTTCTGAAAAACATTTTTTTAGTTTTTATTTTGGCCGTGGAATAATGCTCATCATCTACATTTTATTTTTCTGATAATTTTAGTATATAAAAACTCTTTATTCCAATTGATTTGATTTCCTTTTATTGTTTTAGTTTCCTAATTTTAGAAATAGGAATGGAATCGCTTTTATTAGGAAAACCTGGCCCATTAAGCACTTTCCTATTCTAGCCCAACAAGAGATCATCTCCTTCCTCTGTTTCCTCTCACGTTACAGAAGCTTTCCATGTCCATGGAGACAGAAATCTCCACCTTCCCGATCTCCCTCGTCTTTCCATCCCAGCGCCTCCCGAGACCGCCTATAAAACCCCTCCTCTCCTCGCTCCATTTTTCCCATCACCACGCCTCCTGCCCGTAGCCTTCTCGCCACCGTCCTCCTTTTCCTGCCTAGAACGCCACCAGAGCTCTCCTGAACCTCCCATCGCCCAGCGCCACCTCCCAAGCGCCACCCCTCCTCCGCCACCCCACCTCGGCGACCGCCTCGCCCGAGCAGCCTCCACATCGCCTTCTCCTTCCTGCCATCTCTGCCTCACGACAGGTAACTCCGCTGTTTTCAGATTTATTCCTGTAACAGATTTAGTTCCGCTTTGTTTAGCTTATAACTTTTGATCTAGAAGTCCAATGATGCTGATTCTTTTTATGCTAGATCACAATTTTCTTGTAGTTTCCAAAATATATAATTTGTCTATGTTTGGATTTATAAAATTGAGTTAGATCAGATTTGAATTAAAGCTTGTTTTGCTTATTCCGGGAGTTTCAAAATAGCTTTTTAATTAATTCTTTTTGCTCCTAGTTTCTTAGTGAATCCTATTCTGTTAAGTTAACTTAAAACCATGATTAGGTTATATTAAGAAATTGTTATTATATAAAACTATTTTTGTTATTGTTTGAAGTAGGAAAAACTTTGAGTGGCCTTTCTTTGAGTTTTTCTTTTGGATTTGGTTTTGGTTGTTTTGTTGTGTTATGTTACTTTTGTTATGTTGTGTTATGTGATCCTATTGCTATGTGCTTATTATAGTTATTGTTTGCCTCGGTAGAATTTCCGAGTGCGAAGATTGCTACTACTTAAACCCTAGTTTTTCAAGATCGCCAACCAGGCAAGTTCACTTTGACCATGCTTTCTGACCTATGTTTTATTGCATTTAGTGGCACCTTTGCAACCACCCCTCAGTAGTGTTATTGAAATTCTTGTAGTTGAGTATTATGCATGAGGTAGGAACCCATCACCCTGTTACCAAGCCCGGGACGTTATTTTATTCTAATGCTACGCTATAGTAGACGGGGTTTGGTATGAGTGCTCGAGAGTGGTGTGAAGAAGGAGGACTCTACGTCAATGATGACAACTCCATGATGGCATCTGCAAGGACTGCATTTTCAAGGCCTCAAGACTTCAAGACTCAAGACAAGAATTCAATACACACTACTGGGTGAAGGACGGTTGACGGGCACCCTGGAGAAACCAGTGGTTGGCCGGGATGCATGGAGAAGCGCCATGACATCTTGCGGAAAGCTTCACCCAGACTCAAAGAGACGGAAGAATACTTCACGCCCGAAGCTTACCCTGCAACCGCAAGTCATTATGGGCTCGCTTGGTTGACCTTAGTTGTGACTCTGGCTGGGACGGTGCTAGCAGATGTAGAACTACGGTAGGATTGATGGGTACCGACAGTGGTCGAGGAACTCTTTGAAGACCATGTTTCGTCATCTTGTTCTCAAACACTATGAAGTGCGAGAACGTAAAGAGAGGGATCGAATCTTGCGGGTAAAGTGTACAAACCTCTGCAGAGGGTTATAACCTAATCGATTAGCCATGTCCCCGGTTACGGACAATTTGAGCCTCTGGACTTGGATCTATCTCGGAACTCTCAACACCGGACTGATAACTTAATTGTGGGCAACTTATGATGATTTGGGCTATGAGACATCGGTTGGCGGAACCATGTCATGACAGAAAAACTCCATAGTACAGGCTTCATCTTATTCCTTTGATGTAGGTAAAATAAAACCAGCTTTTACGCAAACAAAATTCAGATACAGAGCCATAAAGCCTTACTGCATATAGTATAGTTTATCATCTGTTTTCTCTTATTGTGATCTTGCCAGTACATTCAATGTAATCGACTTACACGGCTGCAACGTATCATGTTGCGATATTTCCTCGACGAGTAAGAATTACGATATGTGGTTACGGTTCACACTCAACCGCCGATGGCGCTGATGGGACTCCACACCCGCTTGATTGTTTCACTGAGTATTATGAGGTATATATCATTTTACGTTATTTATACATGTGATTGCACTTTGATATATACATTGATGTACTGTGTAAAGCAAAGATATCGATCCAGGATGGCACAAGAATACGTAGGCTTGACCGCCCGAGGTCGGGTCGCTACATCGGCCATACATTTCAAAGGCAATTTTAATATATGCAAACTGAATAATTAAGTAACAATATGATATCTAGTAAAACTAAAAACACATATGATTTATTGTGTTGGAGTGTAGTAGTAGTGTCAGTATTGCATAGTTGTTACATGTAACATGCGAGAACGTAGAGATGTAGTTTTGAGGGCTTAAAGAGAGAAAAGCGAATACGGTCACCGAACTTCGAATACGCCATTACGGTCACTATATACGCTTTATGGTGATTATACGGTCACTTGCTCACTGTTCAGCATCGGATTGCACTTTGTTGACCGCCAAATAGTCTGCGGCACCATGTTGACTAGTTAAATTGACCACGCTCCTTGTGGGTCCCACCTGCCAGTTCAAGATAGGAAAAAGGTTAGATAAACACAAATTTACGCAGGCACGCCGAGACTCCAACCCGTGCGTGGGAACCACCTGGTTCTCAGATGTGTCTGCTGTGGCCTGATGTGTGTGCATGCACGTAGGTGGAGAACTTGAGCGTGAGAGTGTGTGTTAGTCGGTGGTGTGCATGCATGCGCGCGTGTGTGCAGGAGTGAGTGTTGCATGCATGCGTGCTGCGTGTGTGCGTGGAGTGTTGCGGCGGCGTGGCTGCATCTGTTCGTGAGTATTATGCGTGCATGCAGTTCGTGTGCATGTGTGCGTGTGTATAATCACCACACCAGCTCCTGTGTGTTAAAACAGATGGCTCAGCATACCAATACAAGGCCACCTTGTCCGTTGTGCCCGCGGTCATGACTTCGAACCACCGTCCAATATTTTTTTGTCGTTTGAGTTCATTCTTACTAGCAAGATGCTCGTGCGTTGCACGTAACATCAAGATGCATCTGTATGACTAGTTTATCTTGTGAGAGAAAAGGATGAACGAGGGAAGGCCTTATTTGCAAATGTGGAGAGGTGTGTGGGTACCATTTTGCAAAATTGCCATAGTTTCCTTCCTATCCGTCGAATATAAATCGGACGACCTATATTGCAGGATGGCAGGCACACCATCATCACCAACTCTGTTTTTACAAGAGTGTAGAGTATATACAAGCCAACAGGTGGGCCCAATGGTAGTGAGATAATGTGATGCAACATTAGAGGTGCCACGTGGAGCGTTTAACTTGTCAACTAGTCGTGTCTTGAGCAAATACAGAGCTGTACGGTGAGCCCATGACTGTATAATAACCACAAAACTTAAATGGTGACCGTAATGAGTGGATTCTGAAGTCGAATGTACATATCGTGCTTTTGCTTCAAATACAATGATCGTCACTGTATATATCATGAGAGAAAGATGAAACATGCGTGAATGTGCGGGGGGCGTACTTTTGAGGAGCTGGAGATAGTTTGTGTGCGTACGTGAAAGGGGCGTAGAGGGGGTGTATGCGATGGAGAGAGAGATTCTCTTCGTTTCTCTTTATTATGACTAACTTTATATATAGTATAAAATATAAAATTCACAAAGCGGAATAAATATAATTGTGGGCACCATGCAATGCAAATTAACGTTCATACTCCTCCATATAACTTTGTAATGTTGTATATATGTAAAAATTCTAAAATAATTTTGGCCACACTTTATTCAAAAGGAATGTTGTATGCAAAATAAACGTGAAGAGAGGGCTTTTTAGATCAATGGGGTACGTGATGTAACATGTGTGAATGTGTAGTAGATATATTTGGCAGGGCCTAGAGAGGTATGTGTGTGTATTACGTATTCGAGAGAGGCACGGATAGAGGGGCCGGCGGGGGGAGGGGGCGTGGGAGAGATAGCAGGAGAAATGAGAGATGTCTAGAGAGAGAGACGAATATGATGTCGCAGCGAGAGATTC